>JARPMJ010007379.1:0-7500 GCA_033366665.1 Phoxinus dragarum | reverse complement strand
TTTTCCTCGATCCTGCCTTCCCCCTTTTTGATGATCTTTTTGTGTTATAAGTAGGGGTGTAACGATACCCTCATGTCACGATTCGATACATATCGCGATACTGAACTCACAATACAATATTATTGTGATACTCCAAGACATATAGAAAAAGATTAACAAAAAAAAATTACTGTTTATTAAAATGCTAAATTTGATATTACATTGTGTGTGTAAATTAATAGACTTGGTGCTGGAAACCTAATGCACAGGATAATAGAGACACCAGAATAAAAATATTCATGATTCTAATGCTGAAAATACAGAATTATTTTAGACTAATATGTTTGCACTCTGTCACTGACTAGATATATTTAAAATAATGTAGGCCACTTTTTACTGGTAACATAAGACAATTGGCATTATCAGGTCCCACAAATCTTCCCCCATTGTATTAATATACATAATGTTCAACATTATATAGTAGTTTAATGTACAGTAGTACTGACACTTAAACTCTGAAAACTTGCATTTTTTCTCAGTTATTTATATTTTGGGTGAACTATACACAATAAATATTGTTGCATTTTTGTATTGCGATATATTGTTACACCGCTAGTTATAAGTATAATTGGTAACACTTTAGTTAAGGGCTGCACGATATTGGAAAAAACTGACATTGCGATATATACCGTATATTGCAATATAAAAATATTTAACTAAACTTTTTAAGAATTATGTTTTCTATTTGAAAATTATTAATTATTAGGGAGATTTTGTAGGGGAGTAAATCTGCATAGAAAATAATAAACACATTACAACAAGCCTAGATAAATGCAATATAACAAAGATGCAAATGAAATAAACGGTGCTTTGTTTTTCACGTAAGTCTAACCGTATTCAGGCACAGAAATTGAATAATCAAATGTAAAATAACACTGCATAGTCTTCACTGAATAAATTAAATAAAATTAATCTTTGTTAAAGGCTACAAAAGTGATTTTCTCTTTGCATTTTGTGGTATGATTAACATTACTGACAGACAGCAGTGGGTATATTAGGCCGCTGTCACTTTAAGACCGAATGCACGGATTCAATATTATGATACGCATCTGTTTTCTTTCTCCAATTGTTTGCATTCACGTAAGCCATACGCTCTGTGTTTGCGTCGAAATTCCCGTCTTGGTGAGTATTGACACGATTTTGCATGTATGTGTACATCAAGCACATATACACGTGAATGCATTCAAATTCATTTCAATTATGAATTTTTGCTGATGGTTAAACTCCGAGAAACGTGCGTTTCGACCCGTGGTTCCTGGTCCATACGGATCAACTACGATCTCTATACTTGACATATCGCGGATGCACACATCGCGATATCGATGCTAAAACAATATATTGTGCAGCCCTACATAAGTTAATGGATTAACTAACATAGTTTAGTTTAGTTTTAGTAGTTTATTTTGAACATGTAAAAAAAAATATATATATATATATTATATATATATATACACATACACATTTATAAATAAAATATATATATATACAGACATGCATACATATACAAACTTAAAATTAAAATAGCAACTAAATAAGGTCATGTACTTCTCAGCACAATCTTCCAAAATTATTGTAAGTAATTCAAATTAGAAGTTCCCATGTTCAAAAAGGAGCAGGAAGAAGTTCATAACAAACTTTTCAAGTCCCACCACCTTTCTCTATTTCTATCCTTTAGTTAAATACAAAAACAATTTGATGCTTCTTTTAAACATACATCTTTTCATACACCGTATATCTACCTACAGTTCTCATAAACCATGCATTCACATAAATACAGATGTATACATACAAGCATACACCCACATTTACATTTTTTCCCCTTTTCTTTTCTTCTTAAACATAAACAAACAATGAGCAACATATTTGTACAGCATTATTATCTTTTGGCACTGTTAGTTGAAAATGTTCATTCATGTGCATTAACTAATGTTAACAGATAGAGCTGGATCTTAAAAATGTAGTAGTAAATGTTGAGATAACTAAGATTAATAAATGGCTGTAGAAGGTTTGCTCTTATTTGGTACATGCTAATTAGAGTTAAACGAAACCTGATTGTAAAGTGTTATCATATAACGTAAGTAGCCTAAAATATAATTTACACATCATTTCTGTTTGAGGGATAGGTTATCTCTTCATCGTTTAAGTTTAGCTGCGGTCACACAGTTTTTGGTGGGTGTGCAACTGAAGGTCTCTCTGGTGTGTGTGTGTGTGTGTGTGTGTGCAGGACGGAGAGCAGTTTGTGAAGAAGATTGGAGGGTGTGTTTGCCTTCAAGGTGAAGGACGGGCCGGACGGAAAGGAAGCCATCTGGATCGTTGATGTTAAGAACGGAAAAGGCTCTGGTTCACAATGATGCCGGTGAGTGTGTTTCTCTGTTATTAACTCTGGGCGAGAATGCAGATGCTACGGACACCTGACCTTTCCTAGTCCGTCAGTGTGTCGGGCTGGATCAGCTGGAGTTATTTTACATGAAAATAGCTGTAGTTTGAAGGAGAGGTTTGATATTTTCCCTAGTAGAAGTTTGACATTTTCATGTGTCTTTCTGAAAACTGTGAAATTAAAATTAATAAGTAAAGCTTAAAGGTGCAGTGTGTAAATTTTAGCGGCATCTAGTGGTGAGGTTGCGAATTGCAACCAACAGACGTTACGGTGGCCGACAGGAAGTGATGTCGTCGTCTGGAGACAGCAGAGAGTAGCCATAAACAATGAGGTTTCTTTACAAAAGATAAATTAAGAAATTAGGTTTACTTAATTATTCAGTAAAACAATATGCTATTGCGAATATTATTGTTACTTGTTCATCGTTGTGTCAGTGTTTTATTTCGCTGACTTTAGCTAGCTTCTTTGCACGAAGAACAACATAGTGACGAAATGCGTTTGTCCGTTTATGGCCACCGTAGAAACATGTCGGCGCATCTGTGGACCCGCGGTGTGTTTACATAGAAATGGCTCATTCTAAGGTCATAAAAACATAACGGTTCAAAATGTAAGGTCTTTATACACCATTGAAAACATAGTTATGCACCTTGAACACAAAAACACACAATGTAATTTTAATCAATTATTAATTATTCCATAAATGTATTTGATATTTTAAAATGAGTCTCTGCGGTTACTCCCGTTGAGTGGCAACATTGGTGTTCAGCTCAAATGCTATAATAATTAAAAGTTTTAGGGCTGGGGGATATGGGGATATGGTGATATATAACAGTGATATAAGTGATCATCCAGATTTATATCTACGGTACCTATATTGTGTTATATAGTGTTGTGCTTCTCAAACCTTGTCTGTCTGTCTGTCTGATTGATTGATTGATTGATTGATTGATTGATTGATTGATTGATGAGGGAGACACCCAAAATGTGCAATGGTGGAGAAGCACTGGTCTAGAAGATAAAGCGTTCACAGGCTTTTCTTTATGTATTATTCCTCAAAATCACATACATATACATGTCAAGAAACCCGATTCCTGGCCATATGGACTGCTGGTTATTTGGTAAGTAAGTATTAGGATCACTGTCAAGTCTAACACCTTTAATTTAAGAAGATAATCTTTTTTGAAGAAGATTATAACCAAAGCTGATTTTTTTTTTTTTACGCTCAGTTCGGCTGAGGGAACGTGCCCCGGCAGAAAGTGACATCAACACACACACACGTAAATATAGGGTATCTATATTTGCGTGTGTGTGTGTGTCCACGGCCACGTGATTAGTGTGAAGGATGAGAGGAAATGAAAGCAAGTGAGAGTGTGTGTTCGGTCTAATGACCAGGATCATAGCGAAGGTCTTTTTTTGTACTTCACTGGGGTAAAAAGTATGTAGCGTACACCAAACTTTCCAGTTAGACACTTACACTTATATTTTACCATTTTTATACCATTTTATCACTATTCTGAAGATATGTTCAGAGGGATTTGTTAATAAATCATTTCCTGGGCCTGATTTAAAGACATTTTAATAAAAAAGATATGGTGAAAATTTATTTTTTAAGGCTATGGACAGTATATTTTGATTTCCTGGGTAATGAAGCATATATCCTGAAATCCCTCTTAAATTCTTTTTTCATCTTGTGTGCAAACAAAATGAAACAAGAATTTTGAAACCTGGCTTTATCATATGTTCAGATCTATCTACCGAAAATATATGCAAAATTGCGCATATTTAAGTCAAGTCAAGTCAAGTCCACCTTTATTTATATAGCGCTTTTTACAATACAGATTGTATCAAAGCAGCTTCACAGTGATAACATGAAAATAATACAAAAAACATTTAATGAGATAATGCCTAATTTGCATATTTAAACATACAAATTTCAAAAACTTGTAATACATTTTTTTATATACTTGTGTAAGTAATCAACTGAGGAAGTTTCATGGTGATATCTATTATTTTAAAGTTTACCATATTCACCTGTAGTGTCTCGCCTGAAGAAAGCTTCTGATCATAGTGATGTGGATACAGTATGTTTGCACCAGCTCTGCAATTCGACACTCCCTGTCAAATCACATGCGGTTTATTTTTATTGCATTTTATGCAGTAGACCAGGGCTATTCAATTCATTTGGAATTGGGGCCAGTTCATAAAACTGAGCGCAAAATAAGGGGCCGGAGAACATGAGTAATTATGGTAACAAATAAATAAAATTACAACAACACACTGAAGGAATCAATATATTCTATTTAGTAAATGCAGAACAACATATGCACATTGTGATGCACTAAGACACATAGATAGGCCCAAGGCATTTTGATTTGATTTACTTTATTAATCCCCAGGGGGAAATGTATCAATTTATATTGTTAGTGTTACATTCAAAATGGCAATTCAATGTTGAAAAATCAGAGACCCTTCTGTCTCCCTTCTCCACTGGATAAAAAACAGAAATGCAGCTAAATGGTAACTGAATCCAACTCACACTTTTTTCCTTCCTAAAAAAATAAAATAAAAAAAAACTTCCCCATAACCCACACATGGACTAGTACTACTCACTTTTGTCCCTTTATCTGTTTAAAATGAAGCAGCTTTACAGTATTGAACTTCAAAGTCGCTTTTATTCAGATTACGGCTCTCCGGTGGGGTTAATGTTTTTACTCGTGGACATCTAACCTCGTCGGACTGAACAGAAGAAATAAATCCGAGTAGGTTTCCACGTCAAAGAAGGCGGAGCCTCAGAGTCACACACATTTATTACATAATGCTATTCAAAGGGTGTTTACCAGCCGGAGCCAACTTTCCCTGAAAGCTGCTCTTCAAACTTCCACAATGAACTTGATTTTGAAATAACGCCCACCCTAGTTTGTTCTTGGATCTCATTCTTAAGTATATGTGATCTTCAATGTTCTCCTTTTGTGTTTCTCAGAACACAAAGCGGACTGCACGATTGCCATGGCCGACTCTGACCTGCTGGACCTCATGACTGGAAAGATGAATCCACAGACCGTAAGTAGTGATGAAGCAGACGGCCAAATCCCTAACCACAACCCTCAGTCTCTCAGTTTCTAATACAATCATTTTCAGTTACAAGCTAGACTAAAAAAAACCTGTATGTATCCCCCCCTCCATTAAAAATACATTACATCTACTACTAAACATGCTAAATTTATTTGAGGAATTGCTTCTCATTTTAAGCAAAAATCTTTTGAGAATTAGTTTACTCTTTTTATTGATGCTTTTTAATCAGAGAGTTACTAAAAGACAGAAAATACAGTATTTATTTCAACATATTATTCACCATTAAATGCATCTGAAATTAAACAAAAGCATTCCTTACTCGCTGAGTCAAATCTTTTGAGTATTGAACAAGAATTCAATATATATTCTCTGAAAACTATTCTTCATATGTTGTGCAGTTTTACTCATCTAGTAAATTTGTCGTGTTTTAAATGTTTAGATATTTTTACTGAAAACACAAGACACGATTCAGTTTTTCATTACCGTATTTTCCTGACTATAAGTCGCTCTGGAGTATAAGTCGCATCAGTTAAAAAATGCGTCATGAAGGAAAAAAACATATAAGTCGCACTGGACTATAAGTCGCATTTATTTAGAAATTTATTTTACAAAAATCCAAGACCAAGAACTGACATTAAATCTGGAAAGGCAAGTTATTCAACTACACAATAGCACAGAACAACAGGCTGAATAGTGTCCGGCATGTTAGCGTAACACATTAACAGTTATTCAGCTGCACAATAGCATAAAGAACATATACCTGGGAGGCTGAATAGGCTAAATTAAAGGAACACTCCGACTTTTTGGGGACTTTAGCCTATTCAACTTATCCCCCAGAGTTAGATAAGTCCATATCCATACATACCTTTTTCATCTCCGTGCGTGCTATAAGTCTGTTTGACGCACCCACCGCTAGCCTAGCTTAGCACAAAGACTGGATGTAAATGGTTGCAGCTAGCATACTAATCCAAATAAGTGACAAAATAACGCATAACATTTTCCTATTTACATGTTGTGATTTGTATAGTCACAGAGTGTACAAAAACAAAGTCACATGAGACACAGACATATTTTAACTGTATAAATACTGGAACTATATTCTCTGAAGGCGAAGCACTGCTACTTGGGCGGAGTGAGAACCGCAGCACCTGAGACGCGCCGTGGTGAGGAGCAGAGAGTTCGTTCAGAGCGCGTCTCAGGTGCTGCGGTTATCACTCCGCCCAAGTAGCAGTGCTTCGCCTTCAGAGAATATAGTTCCCAGTATTTACAAAAAGTATACAAATCACATGTAAATAGGAAAATGTTTGTGTTATTTTGTCACTTATTTGGATTAGTATGCTAGCTGCAACCATTTACATCCAGTCTTTGTGCTAAGCTAGGCTAGCGGGTGTTGCGTCAAACAGACTTATAGCACGCACGGAGATGAAAAAGGTATGTATGGACTTATCTAACTCTGGGGGATAAGTTGAATAGGCTAAAGTCCCAAAAAGTCCAGAGTGTTCCTTTAACATTAGCCAGCGAGGTCCAACAAGTTACCGGTAAGCAAGTTCACCAAGCTCCCAATCTCATCCCACAACACTGAATCCATTGAGTTCTTCCTCGGTGTCGCTTCTGAACAACTCCGCTAACTAGAGCGCCCTCTCGCGGCTGTAGACGGTAATGTTTTCTCTTGGTTCATCTCAGTAAGAATTATTTTAATATAGAAGTCGCAGGACCAGCCAAACTATGAAAAAAGTGTGACTATAGTCCGGAAATCATTTGAAGGGGTTTTTCTCTTTGAAACTCCTGTTCCACTACCATTCAAAAGTTTGGTTTGTTAAAACTTAATACCTCTATTTTGTAAGGATGCATTAAATCGATTAAAGGCAATGGTAAATACATTTATAATGTTACAAAAACTTCATATAATTCTGTTCTTTTTAGCTTTCTATTAATAACCCTGAAGATAAATGTATTGCAGTTTCCACAAAAATATGAAGTAGCCAACTGTTTTTCAACATTGAGTTTCTTGA
>JARPMJ010007378.1:15000-43479 GCA_033366665.1 Phoxinus dragarum | reverse complement strand
AGGATGGCGCCTCTCCATTCATTCGATTGGACAGTGGGGAAAAAAACGCGATGACGTCGGGCGGTTTTTCCGCGTTATTTATTTATTTTACTTAAAAAAACGCTAGGCGCAGCAGGCGGTAAAACACGAGGGCACATAAAACAGCACGTAGAGCGCTCACTGCCATAGGAAAACAATTGAAAAAAGTGCCTCTCACTGCAAAAACCTAAACACGTCTGGTGTGATCGGGGGCCTTAGACGTGTGTGCTCTTATAGGGCTGGTAATTGGTGTGACTGGTTAATACTCAGGAGATTGTGAGCATTGGGTGACGGTGAGATCTGGCGAAACCGTGACAACTTTACAATAAATGTTCCGTTTGTTAACATTAGTTAACTACATTAAAGTATTATCAATCTTTGTTACACGTTATTAAATGTATAAGTAATACATTACTAAAATCAAAAGTTGTATCTGATAATAATATTGAATGTACCTGAGCTGGCATGAACAAACAATGAACAGTTGTATTTTTATTAACTAATGGCAACAAAGATGAATAAATACTGTAACAAATGTATTGCTTATTGTTCGTTAATATTAGTTAATGCATTAAATAATGGTAACTAATGCGACCTATCCCTTTCTCCCACTGCTGCACAAAGTCAATTTCACAACCATCTATTTTAGGTTAACAAGTCACAGCATCTCAATGTGAACCTCACTGATGTCATGAAGTTCATCTGCTAAAGGCCTGTTTCACACATACTGCATCTGAGCAGAAATGGCAAGAGCAGGTCGTGTTGTGCTTTCATGCTGACAGCATTTCTGTCATTTCTGGGTTAGTACTGTGACTGCAATGAATATTTCATGGTGGGGTGGGTGGGGTGGGGTGGGGGGGGGGGGGGGTATTGGTCATGTTTACATCCAAATGATGAACTTCACAGAAATCAAATGCAAAAGCTATGAACTGTTTAAAGCATATGTGACACAACAGAATGTGTTAGTGTGCCTGTCACGGTGTTAAACCTGCATCAAGTTCTGTGAAAATGGAGGTATTCGAAAACAATTATGCATATTTACACCCATGTGCCTGCTATGTGCTATTCATTATGTTGCTATGCACTGTCACCACATGGCTCCATACAAGAGCATGACAAAGAAGATGAGTAAAAGAAACAGCAAACACAACCATAAATACTGATAATACCAGACGATGAACTGAACAGATAATTCGAAGAGAGGGGGTGCTTTGGAGAGGGGGTGGGGGGGGGTGGCTGAGCTGGTGATGGACAGGGACCATGGTGGAGCCGACGGGGGGTGGAGGGACCATGGTGGAGCCGACGGGGGGTGGAGCTTTAGGGGATCCCAGGAACTGACTGAAGGAGGCGGGTACTAGGTTGAGTGGAGTATCCAGCGGAGCAAAGAGGCAGATGGACCAGGGCAATATCATGGCCCGGAAGCCAAAGGTGGAGCTGCTGGCTCACGGGACTGAAGCAGAGGTGGAGGCTATGGAAAGTGTGAGGACAACAGGGAAGCCAGAGGGAAGGAGAAGCCTGGTGGAGCCAAAGGGGTGGAGGCGCAGCCGGAGACCCGGAAGTCCGTGGCGGAGGCTGAGCAATGACTGACAGAGGTTGAGACGGAGGAACACATGAGCTTGGAGGTGTCCTAGGGCTGACGGGCCACAGCAGAGCCGAGGGAACACAAAGGGCCGGACCTCAACCTCATGCCGAGCTGGTGGTCGGGAAGCTCAAGGTGGAGCTGAAGAGCCGAGGAGCTGTACGACACCATCGTGGCTGATGGATCCAGGGGGACTGGCCCTTACCAGCGGAGGAGATGGGATCAGGAAAGGAGGCGGGAACATTCGAGGAGGGAGATTTCCGGACGAGACCTGAACATCCAAATAGTCAAACGGGACCAGCGAAGAAGACGCAGATTCGGGGGTGGGGACTTGGGTGGGAACTGGATCCATTGTCCATAGATCTAAAAGGCACAGATCCACGCGTGCATAGAATCCGGAGCTCAAATGGTAGCCAACTCTGGTTCCCAGATGAACATGGTGGCTTCCTCGAGCTCGCAGGACATGATGGAGAGGCCGGAGCATCCAGCTCAAATAGCCCAACAAATTCCAGTTTTCAAGGAGGAGGAAGAGACGCAACTCTAGGGTAAGTCCATAACTTTACTTTTGCTGGTCCAGTATTCTGTCACGGGATGGCTGTGTAAAAGCCTACGACGAAGAAGATGAATAGTAAAGTCTTTATTAAATCCAACTGAAGGAGAAGTATCAAACATAAGCATAAACACTGATGATAACCGATGATGAACTGAACAGAACTTTAAATACCAGGAAAATAATCGGATAAACAGAAACAGGTGTAGGATTAATTAACTAATAATCAGCAACACAGGCAAACGGGAACAGAGAGAAATTTACTCTCAATTGCTCTCCTGCGGCAAAACATACAAGAAAATTGGATTTTAGACCAGACATAGAATGGAGATTGAGTGCGACCTGGACGCTCCAGTAAGTGGGTGGGATATTTTGCTAATAAAATGATTGTGCCGGAAGAATAGCGTGAGAACTTTATTATGTCTGGTCTCCCTTCTGATGCATTTTTGGATGTTTCATGTGGATGAGAATCTTTTGGAACAAGCTGTGTAAGGACTTACCTTGTAACTGCATGGAACAAGAGGGTAACAAGCACCACTTTAATTTTACAGCCCGCAATTTCATACTTACCCTGTTACTACATGAAACAAGAGCATATTTCCCCAGTATTAAAAACAATGTTAGTTTTACTTGACTTGAAACATGTAAGCCCAAACTAAAACATCTGCACTTTTGCTATAAAAAAAAAGTATTGTATAAATGCTCAGATATGTACCTGTGATTTTTAAAAGTCTATATGTATTGGTACACTATTATTACAAAAAGGTACACGTTGTCGCTAAATTGCTCCCAAATGTAAGATTGTTGTATCATAATAGTAGAATAAGTTACCCCTTAGTTCTAAAATACTTACAGTCTAAATAATTTGTTAATTCTCCTGACTGTTAAACCTTAATTCCCCAAACTTTACATTTTGTTCCTTATACTTACACGCAAGTACTTATAGGTACACTATAATTACCGAATTACGAGTACTTTTGCGGGCTGTAATCTAAAGCGTTACCAAAACATTATATTAACGTTTCTGAAAGAACAACATGAGTCAAAGTTCTGAGAACGTTCCCTGTTAGCTGGGTACTTTTTTCACTCAGAAATTTCTGGTATATTTCACAAGTAATAACAAAGAAATTATTACAAAAGAAACACTTACATTTTGAGGTAGATAGACTGAAATAGTATTATCTTGTAAAACAAACTCCAATAATATTTGTTTCATTTACAATTTTTTAAAATTATTATTATTTTTACAGTCTAGATTAACATTTGCATTTTCAACATGTTTTCCATTGAGTTACACTCTTTTTCTGGGACATAGTACAGCATTAATATGAGTGCCGAAATATATAAGCACTGCTCAAGCCTCACAGATGCAGGATGTGTGAAACACACCAAAGGCTTGGAGCAAATGTTCAGGGCACAAAGTCATTTAACATATGCTTTTCATCCATAAAGACTAACAGGACATGAATTGCAGGGACAGTCCACCTGAAACCCCTTTGGAAATCCTCTCATGTCACATCTCTGCTCAGGTCAGTGCGCTGGCAGCCAACAGAGGCCATGGTGAAATTCAGGACACACTAGGACTGTGACTAAATATGCACTCACTTAAAGCTTTGAACAACTTTCTTATTAACATAACATTTAACTTATTTTTTAGACTGGGCTTAATTATTAATACCCCCCCCCCCCACCCCCCCACCCCACCCAAACCCCTGTTTCGTCCTGTTCGTCTGTTCGTCTCCTTCTGCTTTGTGACAATCACATAGTGGACATTTCATAAAATCGTATGTTTCAGGTTTTGCAGAAATGTAGACAGAGTCAGATATTTTCAATAGGTTTGCGTTGCTATAGAGGTGCAAAACTGGGCCAAAAACGTTTTTCTAACATTCATAGTTAGTCAGAAACACATGGTTTGAGTTAGATACTGTATTACCTGCAAATATACAGTACACTCACGTAAAGTCATATAGGCTATAGCTCCTAAATAGCAACTCTCAACTGCTCGATTGTTTATATCGTCACAAACTATAACTATATTATCACCCATCTCGTTATATAAAGTTTGATATATTAGTATGTCCAACTTTATATGCATACATAATTTTATGGAAAATGTCAACTGCTTGATTGCTTGTATCTTCGTAAAATGTGAACTATATTATGACCCAGCTCTAATCTGATAAATGCAACTATAAGTCTGGCGGTGTTATTTTGGCGTGTTCGCAATGCAGGAACTAGGAATGATTTTAGTTCTAGGAACTTCTTTTGGAAGAACTAATTTACTCCTTCTCCAGAGTCGGGTCTAAACCAGCGCTATAGGAACTATCCGTGACGTTAGTGATTGGCCGAACGCGTGCAAAACACTGGGACCCGCCATTTTTTTTTAAAAAGGCCATGTAAACACACATGCACTTAACAAAACATAATAATCAAAATAATCACTGCCCATTTGGATCAAATCAATAATGACATTTATTTATCATCAAATTTGAGTCGTCATCTTCATTTATATAGCGCTTTTAACAATGTAGCTTTTTTCAAAGCGGCTTTTCAGTGATAAACGGATAATTTAAAGGTAACAGATTGTTTTGGCTTTATAGCGGTTCTTGAATAAAGATATTTTCCAGCTAAAGTTAGTTTTGATTGATTCACTTCCGTCACAACGATCATTAGTTATTAAATTAGGGGCCGCTAAGACGACACCGTTCTCTCTAGAAAGACTTTAAACGCGAACCTGTGAGAAACGCTGATGGCGCTCACGTGCGCATTAAGAATTAATTCTATAGTTATACGCATTTGAATATATGTGCGCAGGTTTGTAATTCCCTACAAACCAAGCCTAAACAAGCCCATTTGACACTGATTAAACATTTTTTATTGAACTTGACACTTCTTTTGATGCACATATAGGTTACATATCTCTTCTGCAGAAAATTATTAAGCTGACATGTGGTTATGAGTGGTGTGTTGCACAGAAATAAAAAATAATCATGACTTTTGAGTTGCTGTTTGTTGAATGAAATGTGATGAGTCGGACCGGATTATGAGGACGTTGGAAAAATACATCTAATCTTAACACTAATCCTGATGTTCCTAACCTTAACCCTAATCCTGTCAGGTAGTGCTTGGATTATCTGGACAAGATTTTTATTTTTTTCAGATCTAATCTTCTTATGGGTCAGGAAAGCATTAAATATTTCCTTTTAAGCTAATGTTAAAGTACTCATTTAAGGATTTTTTTTATTACTTGTAATAAGAATTTTATGAGCATTTTAATGAGCAGGATTTTAGGAATGAATTGTGCTTGTAAAACAAGGAAAAAGCCATAAAGTTTGTGTCAAAGCTGGATCCTCTTCTAAGTACACTAGCTTTTTTTTAGATCCACTCATGCATACAACACTACTATAACTACACTCAGAGGCTCAGAGCCGCTCTGTGAACATGAGACACGTTGAGTTTGAGTGAACTGCGCCGCTGGAAGGTTGCCAGTGTAGTCGAGATCCCTCAGGCCTGCGTTTGCCCTCCACCTCCAGACGCTGCCAGAGTCCCCCTGCTGTTCAGCTGGAGCCCCAAACTGATTAACAGCCAAACTATATCATTAAAAATGCATAATCACCTTTTGTCTCTGCACTCTAGGGAATCCCTTGCTGGATATCTTGATGCACGTCTGTTCCCATTTAACCAAGAACCCCGACTAACTAAACGACATCGAGCATGTTTGATCCTAAACGCAAAAAAATAATGACTTACCAGTAATGTTTTCACTCTTGGGGAAACATACCAACTATCCTGGAAATCCAGAGTTCTCGCGAAAGCACAATTTGAATTTGCTCAGCGAGTAGCTCTGGTGTCGAGTGATAATGCTCATTAAATATGCCCCTCTATCTGAGCTGCCACCAATCACATCGGGTTATCTGATGTAGGCGGGCCAGACGCGAGATGACATTAGTCATTAGTAAACATTGCAGGATGGCTGTGGACTGAACACCAGTTGTTTGAAACGGCTTTGGGCGCTACAATTAAAGATTTAGACATGCGTTTTTCTCTAAAAGAGGAACAGAAGGACGGCGCTCGAATAGTTCCTTTTCAAGAAGGAAGTTTTTGCTGTTTTGCCGACCGGATACAGCAAAGGTATAATCTACCAGTTAGCTCCGCTCAAGTTCGACACCCGAGGACAGACACGAGAGACGGGAACAGAGACGTGATAAATGTGAAGTTGCAGAAGAAACATCGCCGTGGATCACGAGGGGAATTAACACTGCAATAGCCTGAACTTAAGGTGGACCCAACGTTTCAAATGTAATCAACATTTCCCTCAGTACTAGATGTGTTGGATATTTAACATGACATTTGAATTATATTTATGCCGAAATGATCGAAATTACTTGATAAAAGATTCGTTCATTTTGCGGAACGAGATTCAAAGATCCGAGTCAGTAAAATGATCCGAACTTCCCACTACTACTCCGCTGGTAGCTCAGCGTATGGGGCTTATAGTGATACGTCACCCCGTGTATTGTTGTGATTGGTCGTAGTGTTAGCCAATTGCGTGCAGTGAGATTTTCAAATGCATGCTTGGTGCCGCCCCTCGAGCTGGCCGATCTTCATTAATCGACACCAGACCATTCATCTTTCAGATTTAGATCTGGATTTCCAGGCTACATACCAACAGCATTTTGGATGAAAATCTTAGTTTTTCCGTGTTTAAGTGCCATATTCAAGTGCTATAAAACCACCAACCCAGAAAACATGAAAAGTGACAACCAGTCTCTTTGTTTTTTTAAGCTTTTCTCTAGCATGTCAAAAAATAAGATGATCAGATTTCGCTCTCCTTCTGACGTATGAAGAGGATCTTATTATAATATTACAGGCCCTTAATCTGCACATTTACACACACCAGCCGACATTTTGTTTACACAAGCGACAGTGTAACCAGTTCTAACGCATTGGTACAAGTTCGAGCAAAGCATGCAAAATGTTCTGTCGTACAGACGAGCACTGAACACTATTGACCAAAACATGTCACAGTCTTATAAAGACCTCAGGGAACTGCGTACACCTGTGTAAAAGTTCAACATGACGGTACATGCAAGTCGACGAGATAAATCAATGTAACTCCACAACAACTACACACTTTATAATAACTGCACGCTTTTAGTCATTAGTTAAGCATTATTAAACCGTTAATGCATCATTTATAAAGCATTAATAAACATTAAGAAGTTTATAAATACAGCTATAAATGCATTTCTTGATTTATAAGCATATCTATAATGTGTTTAATACTTGTATTTTCATACTTTATTAATGATCAATTTATCATTTCTAAATGAAGTATTGCATTATTTACAAACCAGTTATTTAGTTGTCAGTGGTTCATAAGATCACTTAGAAAGTGTAATTAAATGAATAATAAATTATTCAAATGTACATTCATACATCTTATGGATGTATTAATGTACATATTATTCATTATTGTACATTAATAATTAATATTATCTCATATTATTCAGACATATAGTAATAGTTACTTAGTGTGCTAATAAATGCTTTATTGATATGTATTTCTGCTGTAATTCAGGGTTAGTTCATGTAGTTATAAAGCAATTAGTAGATGTCGGATAACTATTTTTGTGAGCTCATCTAAAGTGAGACTAGATATGCTTTGTAAAGCATTACAAAGGACATTTAAAGATTCAGTTTAATATTTATATGTTCTGTATCACTGTGTTGTCTTTGTTTCCTTATTCAGTTTAGAAGATAAATGAGCCTTTGAATCTCCTTTGAATTGTTGCTTCAGTGATGAATAATCATATTTTTTTACTTGATTAAAACAGTTAATTTAAATATATATTTTTAATTCACTGTAGCTAAAAAACATATGCATTTATGAGTACACAATATCACACATGCAAGAGTGTTGTCATTCTGAATCTCAGCACATTTGATCATCACCGTGTGCTGATATGCAGGACTACATCATAGTGGCGAGTGTAAATATTGGCCAAAAGAAGCCAAAGCTGTGCCTGTTGGCAAGCAATGTGTAGTGTGTTACTGGAGCGGATGCTCAATGCATTCTGTTAGTTTCCAGCTCCCTGCTCGCCCATGAGGGAAACCCCAGTTAATCACAGACACTCTCACTTTATCCAAAATGAGTAGAGTAGAGGGTGCTTTTGATAAACTGCACTAGATTCACTTTATTTTGATGGTCCCTTTAACACATTCTGTTGAGTATAAGTAACGCTGCACCTACATGTCTACTAACTCTCATTAGAGTATTAGTAGAGTAATAGTAGAGTATTAGTAGAGTATTAGTAGAGTATTAGTAGAGTATTAGTAGAGTAATAGTAGAGTATTAGTAGAGTAATAGTAGAGTAATAGTAGAGTATTAGTAGAGTATTAGTAGAGTTATTAGTAGAGTAATAGTAGAGTATTAGTAGAGTATTAGTAGAGTATTAGTAGACTGGTAGGGTTAGGGTTAGAATTAGTTGACATGTAGTTGTAAAGTTACTTATAGTTTGTAGAGTGTCTGTTGAGGAGCATCACAATAAAGATTTAGCAGATATTACGCAGACAGTCTATAAATACTTTAATGAGAGTTAGTTGACATGTAAGGGTGGCATTGTTACAGTGTAAATAAATATTTCAGTAATTATATAAAAGTACCTTTTAGAGAAGGTTGTGCACTGTAAAAAAAATATTTTCATGATTTGTTATCACAACTTTTTATCTTTTGTCAAATCAACTTCGATAACTAATGTGCGAAGATACATACTATTTTGAGTTTCTGTTTATTAAACCATTCTTCTTCATTGTATTAACTCAATTTTTTTATTACAACGAACTAAACATTTTAAGGCAACAAGGTAACTTGCTTTTTAAGGTAAAAAACTTGCATTTTTTTTCTGTGTGTGTGTGTGTGTGTGTGTGTGTGTGTGTGTGCAACCCTCCACATGTGGTTGTTTGAGATCCAAATCACCCTCATGATGAATGGCCTCACAACCTCATAAACTCCTATTGATTTGAGCAGCCAATCTGCAGGTAAACCAGTGTGTGTGTGTGTGTGTGTGTGTGTGAGTGTGTGTGTGTGTGTGTGTGTGTGTGTGTGTGTGTGTGTGTGTGTGTGTGTGTGTGTGTGTGTGTGTGTGTGTGTGTGTGTGTGTGTGTGTGTGTGTGTGTGTGTGTCAGCAGTGCTGTGGCTTAAACAAAGCTCCATCACTCACTCTACTCACTAAAGCTTCAGTAATAATTGGGATAGAATAAATGGAGCATGATTCTTCAAAACCATTAAAATACGGATCCCGGCCAACAAAGAGCAGCAGCTGGTTCTAGGAAATCCAGTGCCGAGGAAAACCCTGCGTCGAAGAGGAAGCAGAACTAAGATGAGAACCGCCAGTGTTCAGTTACAGCATTTTACTGATGTCCCCAGAGAACAACATTCAACATGTAAAACCCCAAGAGAGAGCACCTGCAAAGAGATGAAATATAACTCAACTTTACAAGACAATGTGGGGTTTATATATATATATGTATTTATAGTATATAGCAGTATGGACCAACATAAAAAAAACACTTATTTGTTACAGGCAAATTTATTAGTTTTTCCTCAAGTTATAGTTATATTTGGTTCAAACCTTGATTTTTTTATTTAATATTCATCCATAATAGTTTGGAAACACTTCACAATAAGGTTTCATTTGTTACCATTAGTTAACTACATTAGTAAACATGAACTAACAAAGAAAAATTCTTCTAAATCATATATTAACTTTAGTTAATAGATTATTAAAATCAAAAGTTGTATCTGTATTTAAACGGACCTGAGCTGACTTGAACTAACAATGAACAGTTGTATTTTTGTGAACTAACAAAGATTAATAAGTTCTGTAACAAATGTAGCTATTGCTCACTGTTTATTCAAGTTAGTTATACATTAACTAAATTTAACTAATGGGACCTTACTGTAAAGTGTCACCAATAGTATACAGATATAGTTGATGTCTTGGTATTTTCTTTTAGACAAACAAAACAGGTTTAAACCAGAAACCATGATTTTTGATTAGAGCAATATAAAAATTGCCTTTAAATAAATGACACGGATGTTTTACTTTGTCAGTTTGTGCAAAGTTACCAGGGTATTACTATGTGGTTGCTAATGTGTTCTGAATGGTTGCTAAGGGGTCAATGACTAGTTCAAGTGAAAAATAGTTCACCCTTAAAGGGATAGTTCACAAAAAATGAAAATTCTGCCAATGCTATTTTGAAGAAAGTTGGTAACCAAATGGTTTTGGTGTCCATTGTCCTCTTCTTCATTATATATAGCGCTTTTAACAATGTAGATTGTTTCAAAGCAGCTTTACAGAGATAAACGTATAATTGTATAGAGACATTTCTCAAATATCTTACATTTACATTACATTGATTCATTTAGCAGACGCTTTTATCCAAAGCGACTCACAAATGAGAACAAGAGAAGCAGTCAAACTAAAAATAGGACAACAATATGCAAGTGCTATGACCCTTGCCAGTTTAATCTAACACAGTACATGTACTTTTTTATATATATAAATAGAAAAGAATAGAAGAGAAAGTGTTAGCATTAATGGATCAAGTGTTTTTCTGAAAAAGATGCGTCCTCAGATTATTCCACCAGGGAACAGTTCAGGTGAAGGTCCATGAAAGTGACTTTGTTGCCTCTTTGAGATGGCACCACAAGACGACGTTCACTTGCAAGTTTCTGGATGGCACATAAGTCTGAAGTAATGAGTTTTGGTAAAAGGCAGAGACACTGGTTGTTCGAGCGGCAACTGGCAAACCAGTGCAATTTTGTGAGGATTCTCATGACATCTATATTTTGGTCTCAATGGCAAGTGTGTGGAATTTCTTACCCGTTTTATTATCTCTCCTCAACAAGACTCTTGATTTAAGGAATCATACAGTTGCATAAGCTCTTCAGCTCTCTTTATCTGCCCTTCTTCCTGCATGTGATGTGGTGGTAGGTGTGTTTCCTCTCCTCCTCTCAGTTCTCTTCTGCAGTAGAGATGGCTGCCAGGACTCCCGCTGAGGGCCCAGATGAGCAGATCTCCACAGGAGCCAGTGCTGCAGACCAAACACATGTGGATGGCAGAAATTCACATCTCTGCATCGCTGTGTATCCTCCGAATGACGTCTATCTGAGGCTTGGTGTGCAGCTCATTTAGCTACAGTAAATATGGAGCCTAAACACAGCTGTGTTTTGATTGCATCAATATATTCTTAGCTGATGATATGAATTATTTTCTTATTAGTGCTGTTTGCTGAGTGAATCATCACTATTATTATCACTTATATCGGGTTATGATGTAAACAGACTCCTGACCTAAGTTTATTGAACCTTTGAATCCCAGCTAACAAAACATGTTCTCAGAACATTATCTAAACTGAGGACTACACTCTAAAAAATGCTGGGTTGTTTCAACCCAATTTTGGGTAAAATATGGACATCCCAAATCTGGGGTTAAAAATGTAATGTAAAAATTTAACCCAACGGCTGGGTTTGTCCAATATTTTACCAAAATTGGGTTGAAACAACCCAGCATTTTTTAGAGTGTAGTTATGCTTCATAAAGCTTTTTACAAAGGCCCCTGTACAGAGGATCTCTTCGTTCGGTATGGAGCTGGACTCGGTCCACAGAGGAACATGTCTGGTCAGTGTTTGAACTGCTTTAATACTATCAAGAGCAGGACAGTGGTCCCACTGAAAACTCCTGGGGCATATGGCATCCACAGCCACATTAACGCTGCTGGGTTTGCTTCATATGAGACCGATTCATGGCCGAGTCCCGCGATGAGCCTGGCAGAGCAGCACGTACCGGGTGTCCGTCACCCCGCACTGTCGCCAAACCTTCAGCCCGTGGTCGGACCCTTCGTTTCTCCGGCCGAGTTCCCCTAGAACAAGTGTCCAGGCATACTCCAACACTGGTGGGGGACCACGTGCAACGGGCCTAGTGAGGCCTTCCCCTTATTGACCCAACCGGAACTGATTCCCCGAACTGATGCTCTTCTAGACAATCCCTCCCTGGCCCATTCCTCTGAGGAAATACCTCCTTTCTCAGGGACGGGGCACTCTATGGCACCCGCGTCCAGACCACTGCTTGTGGTAGACCACCTAGAACATCTTCGGGGGTCTTCTCGGTGAGAAGAACACCACTCAACGAACAGGTTCCACTTCAGACGCAAGCGTGCCACACAGAGGGTCCTCTCGCAGAAGTGATGGTGTCTACTACTTATTGTGGTAGATCACCTAGAACCTGGATGGGATGCAGAGGTTCTAGGTGATCTACCACAAGCAGTCGTAGACACCATCACTTCTGCAAGAGCACCCTCTGTGAGGCACGCTTGCGTTCTGAAGTGGAACCTGTTCGTTGAGTTTGAGTGGTGTTCTTCTCACCCGAGAAGACGTTCACCTAGAAGACGTTCTCTCACCCGAAGATATTCGATCGGGAATGTGCTTTCCTTTCTGCAAGAAGGGTTGGAGCGAATGCTGTCTCCACCCTCAAAGTGTATGTTGCCTCTATTGCCATATATCACGATGACAGAAAATCCTTAGGAAAGCACGACCAGATCGTCAGGTTCCCTCCTAAACGCTCTTGGGACTCAGCGCACTGCAGAGACCTCCCTTTGAACCATTGCAGGCAGCTGAGTTCAAAATCCTGTCCATGAAAAACAGTTATCCTGCTTGCTTTGGCCTCTATCAAGAGGGTAGGGGGACTTGCACGCATTTTCGGTAGACGAATCGTGCCTGGATTTTGGGTCGGCCGACTCTCACGTGATCCTAAGACCCCGGCCTGGATACGTGCCCAAGGTTCCTACCCACGATCTTCATAGACCAGGTTGTGAACCTGCAAGTGCTGCCCCTAGCAGAGGCAGACCCAGCCCTTTCTTTTCTCTGTCCCGTTCGCGCTCTGCGCCTGTATGTGGCCTGAACGCAAAAGCCTCAGGACCTCAGACCAGCTCTTAGTCTGTTACGGAGGCCAGCAGGAAAAGGCTGTCTCCAAGCAGAGGTTGGTCCATTGAATAGTGGATACCATCATCTTAGCGTACCAAACCCAAGACCCCCCCATGCTCCCTCAGGTTGCGGGGCATACTCCACTAGGAGTGCCGCTTCTTCTTGGGCGCTGGCACAAGGTCCCTCGCTGACAGATATATGTAGAGCTGCGGGCTGGGCGACACCAAACACGTTCGCCAGGTTTTATACAAACTAGGTTTTATAGGTTGTTGAGCCGGTAGCCTCCCATGTGAACTCTTCTCATAGCCAGTCAACATCGTAAGCCCCGCTCGAAGTGTCGGCTTGCTGCATCCATTCCTCTCCTATGGACTGGATACATGTGCTATCTTTGCTCCAGGTGAATCCCTCATTAGCCAAACCCTGTTGAGTTCCTCCACACCCCTCGGCTGTCGGATGTGGCAGAGTGTCCGACACCAGGCCTATTACTCGTATGCATTGGTAGAACCTGTGCTAGACTGGGTCCCAATATGTTGGTAAAAGGTTTTGGCTTCCTCCGCGTCCCCTTTTCCATGAAAGGGCACACTTTCCCAGTGTTATCCAAATCTGTCTGAGTGGGTCATGTGAAACAGCAGTGAGACTTCCCTGGCCTAAGCCCTGTCTCATCTTCCGCCTCAAGATGCGGGGGGATCAGGAGGCTTTCACTAGGCACTGGAAGGGGGCAGCAATAGGGGCGTGTTGCTTGGGATCCCAATCATGTCGGAAAGGGAACGTCTCGGTTACGTATGTAACCCTCATTCCCTGAAGGAGGAAATGGAGATGTACCCCCTGTCGCCAACATTGCTGGACCACCGCTGACCCTGTGCTCCTGCTCGGATCCTCAGCGAAAAACAAATGGTGCGTACATCCGCTTCCATATTTATATAGATGCAATCTTGCATGCTAATATGCATTGGCTCATTCCGTTAACACTCGAAGATGATAGGCTCCCTAAGCGTGATCCCAATCATGTCGGTATGTCCGACGTACGTCTTCGTTCCCTCCTTCTGGGAACGAGGGTTACATACATAACCGAGACGTTCTGCTATATTCTGCTATAAATTCTGCTATAAAGCATTATAATAATGAATGCGACTTGACTTGTTTTCTTGGAAAAAGCAACATCAAATTCCACATGTAAAACAAAATCTGGCCTGTTGCTCGCTGAAATACTCGAGACCTCTCCCAACATTCAAATACTGTTTTTGAATATGATTTCATATTTTCCTTGCATGTAGAACCGCTCGTTCTTGTAAATGCTAAACGGTCACTGCAGCTTCACACAGTCAACATTTTTTATTCTAGATTTATTTTTCTCTGTATCTGTACATCATATTTCTGGACAGTATTTGTACAGCTATGATCACAGATGTAGAATTAAAACAAAAACTCTAAAATATATATTGCAGTGTGTTCCTTGCCATTTCTTTGTAATTATTTGTAAAATGTAATAGTCATTTCTGGGTGAAACCAATTGGTACTGGCTCCGTGTCAATCCATTTCTAAATGTTTAATGAACAGTTCACTTATAGTTACAATTCTGTCGTCATTTGCCTTGTCTTTCCAAACTCTGTATTACTAGAACACAAATACTGAGATGTTTTGAAGAATGTCCAAGCTAGCCTATTAATTTTCAATATGAAATAAAGGCTGTCAAACTCCAGAAATAAATCAAAGTCCACACAACTTGACTGTACAGCCACTTCACATCAAGATGCATCATACAGCGTTTGACGTCAAACATAACTGGTCCTCAATTATGCATTTTTGAAATATACTTTAATAATTTCTCAACTAATATGTCCTGACGCTTTCAGTTTTTAATGCTGATGCATTCAGTTGGATTTGACTCAGAAAATGTCTGTCAGGAAATGAAGTGGTGTGTTCACCAGAGATATGTGTATAAATGTATAAAGGCAGAGCAGCACAATGTTGTGCCCTGAATAGCATCAGTGCTGACTGTGAGCTGGTGAGAGACTGCAGCTTAGATGTACGGTCAGTAATCGGTGTTTTTTGGGACTGTCAGCCTGAGCTGTGGAGTTTATGTGAGCGCGCGGCGAGACGAGCGCATGACTCAGCAGCTTCACAGAAGGGATGAGTCAAGGAAATACAGACACTGACATGCTGCATTATGGGGAAGTGATCAGGCCTCTAAAAGCATAATTCTTTATGGTTAGGACATGAAAAAAACGAAAGTGAAGCAAGAGGCAACTTAGAAGTAGTTTTAGTATCTCAGTCTCACAAAAAAACCTGTCAAGAACAAAGTGTCCCATCAATGAAATAATGATCAAATAAATCACTATAGGAATCCCTAAATTAAGATCCTTCAAAGACATTACATTATTGATTTATAAGTTACATGACTTTTAAGCACATTTTCCTGTCAAATATTACTTTTACTAACTACTCCTGTCCTCTCATTTCACCCTTCATCATAATGGCATTTTAATGTGGAAATGATAAGACAAGAAGAACAGTGAGCCATCATTATTGCTAAATAAACCGTCAGACTGACTGACTTTATCCTGCTTATTACATGCTTACCAAATTAATAAATGTGTATATTAAATATTTACTTGTGAAATTACATTGTAACAATGACACCTTAAAAATAAATTGTAACCAAAGCTCCTTTTTGCATAGTCAAATAATTTGATAAGACTTTACAATAAGGTTCATTGGTTAACATTAGTTAATGTATAAACTAACATGAAACAATGAGCAATACATTTGTTACAGTTTTTATAAATCTTTGTTAATGTAAGTTCATAGAAATACAGCTGTTCATTGTTTGTTCATGTTAGTTCACAGTGCATTAACTAATGTTTACAAATACAACATTTGATTTAAATAACGTATTAGTTGATGTTGATGTTGAAATTAATATTAACTATAGATGAATTAATGCTAAAGTATTGTTAATTCTTAGTTCATGTTAACTAAGGTAGTTATTTAATGAACCTTATTCTACTATGCGAAAGGAGCTTTGGTTAGACTTTATTTGAAAGTTGTCATTGTTACAATGTAATTATACATTTATGTATAGAGTAATATTAATTAACAGCATGTACTTACTATAGGGTTGAGGTTTGGTCGAGGGTTAGTTGCATGTAATTATGCATAATTTACTGTTATTGCTATGGTTAGTACATGTAACAATGTAACAAGGACACAGTAAAATAAAGTACTGGAGTTTTTTTGTGTTTTTCCCTTCTCTGTTTCTGTAGTTTATTTAGAGTCATAAATGTTTCATCCGTGACTTCACGGTCTGTTTCATACTTGGCTCTTTCTAACATGTCTGTCATAAAACTCAAGTTATAGTCAGTTTGTTTGTTGAATAATGTAAAAGCGTATGTTATGTGGACAAGTGTAGTTGAGTCAAGGTTTCCTGCTTTATAGACGCACAGGAAGGAAACATGATTCCCGTGGCTGTGTTCAAGCGTGGTCATAGAGAAATACTCTTTCCTTTATATTCATGTATTCCATTTCAAAGTTAGGTATACGATATTTAACATTTGCATCAAGATAATCATAATTTTTCAAAGGGAAGCAATGCAAATGACTAACGGGAATGATCATTTTCTCTCAGATATTCGCAGCAGTTGTGGCACAGATGTGTGCAGCGTCCTCGAGGGAAATCCAGGCATGTAAATAATCATGTGGATAAAAGGATGTATAAAGAAGGGAGTGTGTGAGGCGTTCAGAGGGCTAGCGTGTTGTTTTACCGTGAGATGAACTCTTGCGCTGATGCGGGAGATTGATGGCTCGTCCTGTGGTGCGGCCGGAATAAATTCTAGCCTGAAGTGCCGGGGAGGAGGAAGGCCTGATGGGAAATGAATCACACCATAAAACACAATCCAATACCAGAGGAGGGAACTGTGTTCAGCGCCATAAACTGCCGTGCCAAACTGGACACCAATTAGTGTTCATCTGAGGAAACAACTCATCCGGCTCTGGTCATGTCTTGAGTTATCTCAGCTCCATTAACAGATACAACATCTGATTTTAATAAACGCATTAGTAAATGATCAAATTAACATTAACTATGATAAATACATGCCTTAGAAGTATTTTTGATAACACTTTACAATAAGGTTCATTAGTAGCCTACTAACACGAACTAACAATGAGCAATGCGTTTGTTACAGTATTTATTGATCTTTGTTAATGTAAGTAAATAAAAATACGGCTGTTCATTGTTTGTTCACAGTGCATTAACTAATGTTAATAAATACAACCTTTGATTTTAATAATGTATTAGTACATTTTTAAATTAATATTAACTAAGGTTAATAAATGCTGAAGTATTGTTCATTCTTAGTTCATGTTAACTAGTTTACTAATGTTAACTAATGAACCTTATTGTAAAGTGTTACCGTATTTTTCCATGTGATCCCACTTTATATCAACCTTAACCCACCCTTAAACCCGTAGGCCTGGGTTCAAAGACAGGGTTTAGATTAAGCCAGGATTAGGCTTTAGTTTAATTAGGACATTTAAGTAGCTTTAATAAACGTGCCTTAGAAAAAAACATCACTGGTGTGTGCATCCTCACTGTAAAAATGTGTGTGATCCATGAGTTATGGCAACATGTGTTTTTACATCCACTTATCAAAATATGTTATGCCCTTTTCAGCTTTTTTTTTAATGTTACACAAGAATCAACTCATTTTTTGTGACTCAAGTCAGTTTAATGTAATTTAATTTTAGATGACTTAAACACACAAGTTTATACTTAAAAATTTAAGGCAGCAATTATTATTATTTGTATTTATTTACAGTGTTGAGACAAAACAATGACTGCCATATTTTAAGATTTGTCATTGCAAGTTGCTTTCAGTTAAAACAGCTCAAACATGCATTTTAGTCTGGGACTTCTGTGAATCCAGGGGTAAAATTGCTACCAAAACGTTTTGCTAGGAAACTTAAAAATATGCATGCAACATTGTTGTATTAAAGCTAAAAAACATGATTTATTTTTAATCAATAAGTGAATTCACAAGTGAATCAATTGTAAGAGTAAAATCAAATGGTTGCTGTGCATTTTCAATGTGCAGTTTTCAGAATCTTAATAGAAGGCAAATCTCGACTGTATGGTGCACATTTAGTAGCAGCGCATTTTACACACTTCACTGATGCATGCAGTCACACCTAGCGCCTCCTCACACACCCCTGCAGCGCTGCAGAGGACATCCCCGCTCCCGCTGCAGATGTTCCTCACTGTCATGTGACCGAGAGAGAGAGAGAGAGAGAGAGAGAGAGAGACCAGCTTGCAGACAGTTGAGACACACAGAGCTCAGTGCATCAAAACACCACAACCTTTGTGAAGCAGTGACAGAGGTCAAGATGAATTTATGAAGAAACATTCGCCCCGTTATGTGATTCTGATATGAGGACCTCGATCCAGACTCAATTAAACAGCATTGGAGTGTGTTTTACGAGTGTGAATCCTTAAAGTATGTCTTTTCCAATTTAAATTATCTCCAAATCTTTTATTTTTGGCCCTTTAAGGCAGACATTTAATATACAGTCAAACCAAAAATGATTCAGACACCAGATATATATTTTTGATTTTATTTATTTTTTACTAGTGTGTGCAGGACAATATAGTTAATTTATGTAAGTGAGGAGATCAAAATAAAATAAATTTGACATATTATACCCCAAAATTCTTCTTACAGTGACTACCAGTAAAAGTGACACAAATTTGGGACCAAAAATGATTCAGACACTTTGAGCTGATCATGTGTTTTTTCTTTAATCGCTAATTCTCTTTCTACACACAGACTGAACACAATGAAGCATTGCTTGGTCACTGGTTGAGCTAAACTGGTATTATGTAATTGTGTAGTTAAATTTACCAGCTGACAGATATTCATCATAACTCATGTGTGAGACAGTCTAACAGAAGGACGGACAAAACCTGTCAAATATCAACCGAGTTCATAACTCTGTTCTGTCATATTTTATTACCATTTTATAGCGAATAAACTGTGATAATGTGAGAAATGTTGATGGAGTATGAATACATTTTGGTTTGACTGTATAGAATAATGTTAATCTCAAAAAACCATTGGAGGTTGAAAACTGTGTCATTGTTCAGACAGATCCTCATTGTGTGCAATACGGGTTATGCGTAAGAACATATTGTTCTCTGTAAAACAGGATCCATCGCTTCTGGTTCCGGTCTTCTGTACGCGACATTTTACTCAAGATGCCCATGCAGGTTGACATATAAAAGTTTTTTATTGATATAAAATAAATGAGCAATATGACATTGGTAGTCGTGCGATATGGCTCAATATCAGCAAGACAGTGATTATGCTTTAGGAACGAGCTGATGTACAGATGAAACTAAATATCGTGCAAAAGTTCATTTATTTCAGTAATTCAACTTAAAAGGTGGAACTAATATATTATATAGACTCATTACATGCAAAGTGAGATATTTCAAGCCTTTATTTGTTATAATTGTGATGATTATGGCTTACAGCTTATGAAAACCCCAAATTCAAAATTAGAATATTGTAAAAAGGTTTTCATAAGCTGTAAGCCATAATCATCAAAATTATAGCAAATAAAGACTTGAAATATCTCACTTTGCATGTAATGAGTCTATATAATATATTAGTTTCACCTTTTAAGCTAAATTACTGACATAAATGAACTTTTGCATGATAAAAAAGCGATATCTTTGTCTTAGTATCGTTTTAACAGTTAATATTTACATTAGTCTGTTGCGTCTTATACAGGGGTTTTCACCATAGACAGTATATAAGAGGGTTTCATGACACGTCATCAATCCGGGAGTCGGCCATTTTGGAGGCACTGAACGTAAACAATGCCACTGAACTGAACGGACTCGCAAATTTGGCTGATTATTGCTGCTGAAAAATGGTCGAGCTTTGGTCTGTACTAATCGGTCACATCGGGGAAAAACATTTCGAGTTCTATAGACTGTCAAAAGTTAAAGAGAAGAGTGCAATAAACTGATGAGAGAAGGCGTTTGTGGTTGAGAGAGGTAACGGTACAGCATCATTGTAGTGAAGCGTTGACTATGGCTAACATGTTGACGTATAACTATGGCTACATTCACACTGTCAGTCCACATCCGATTATCTTTGTACCCGATTGGAATCTGCTCTAAAATGAAGTCCACACTGTGTATCGCAACTGTTCAGATCCGATGTGTGTGTCCATGCAGCTCTTTGGCAAAGACGTTGCGTTGTTGGAGGGTTTGCATTTGCAATAGAGATGCTGTCTTATTTCAATTTTACAACATGAGCCTCGAGCGGCAGAACTGTCGGAGGCTGGTGTGTATGTACAGCTTTTTCCGCGCTCTTGTCTGCGCCGGTTACAAAAATATACATTTTCTGTTCGTCCGGCACTTTGCAACAACACAGCATTGTTTCGGCAGCAACTTTCAGCGTGTTCCTATAACAACGTCTGACTTTACATTTTACGTGGCGTGAGAGTCGCGAAATCTGATCAGAGCGTTACTAAAGCTGATGATCCTGATGTGTGATTTGAATAGGATTTCAAACCACACATGGATGTAGCTTGAAACGGATGTCATGTGCTTTTTTGGACTGACAATCTGAACGTAGCCGATGTCGGGATAAGAAATAGAGGAAAGAATTGCAGTTAGGGCTAGAGAAGCTAACATTAGCTCGTTCAGATCTTTACATATTAACTTTAGTTTGTCAAACTTTCGCACTCCTTCCTGCTTTTCAAAGTCCTTCTCATATGATTTCGCAGCTTCCACGTGTTTTTTCTGTGGTTTATTAGTGCAACAGTGTGTTCAGTCGTACATACACAGTGCAATCCATGCTGTTGTTTACATCGAGTGCCTCCATAATGGCCGCGCATCCGGGTTACCGCCCAGAACGTGACGTCGGTGAAAACCCTCTATAGCAAATACACTCAAGACAATTCAGTCAAAAGTACAAAATCTGCTCTCTAGTTATTTGGCTACAGGGTTTAAGTTAAATATACAAATTAAAGATATGAACCTTGACGTTGCCTTTACCCAAATCGATTTGCTTTGGAACAAGTAATAGATTATATAGCCAAAATTTTAACCATATATAACAGCCAGTGGCTCGAGATAAAGCTGTTCTCGATGGGTACATGAACGCTGAACGGCCTAAAAAAACTCTTAAAACTACATCCTGTGACACAATAACAGTGGTAGGCCTAATACATACAGTGTGTTTGCTCTTCGCTGTGAGAAATGCTGCCAGTATAGATCCATCAGAAACAAGTCATACAATTATGAAACGGTTTCTGTGTGATATTAGTAGGATATCGCATGGCTGGAAAAGGCTCTCAGCCAATCAGATTCGAGGACCAGAACTCGTACCGATTTCCTGCCTGTTCATATAACTTACATTAATGTATTTAAATATTTCTCTCTACATTAGTACAGATGACAGGCAGTGTTTTTAAGGGCATCATATTTTGACATTAAAGATTACAACCTCTACAATTTGTAGTCTTTTAATGTTTTGAGGTCAACAGGACAAACATTCATGTTGCATTTTTGTGACGGCATAATGAACCATAAATGAACCAACTAACCCTATAATCCACATGAAAACAGATTATATCACATATGCCACTCATAACCAATCATAAAGATGACAAAATACCAGGCGTCTTCTCCCAGAATAAACTCTTATAATTCTTTATTTATACTTCTTTTTTTTTTACATCTTTAGCCATTTCCTTTCCATTTGCCATTAGCACTTTCTTTTTTCCACATGCTCAGTCTGTTTGGCCGGCTCTAATCTTGTTAGACAGAGAACAGCTTTTTTAGTGATTAGGGTCGGTCATCCAGTGAGTTTTATCGGCTGGCAATTGGTGCGTATCGTATACATTTATCAGGAACAATTGGCCTGGCTACGAGGGCACCTGTCAGCAGGGATAAGAGAGAGAGAGAGAGAGAGAGAGAGAGAGAGAGAGAGAGAGAGAGAGGAGAGAGAGAGGAGAGAGAGAGAGAGAGGGAGAGGAGAGAGAGAGAGGAGGAGAGAGAGAGAGAGAGAGAGAGAGAGAGAGAGAGAGGAGAGAGAGGAGAGAGAGGAGAGAGAGAGAGAGAGAGAGAGAGAGATTGCTCTGGTTGACAACGAATGACATATAACATCAGAGGAAATGATTGATTTGTCAGTTCAGCCGTCTCTAATATGAACCTCTAATAGGAATCAGCTTAATTGTCTGTATTAACGTGTTAATTACAGCATTAGTGTGCATCTTTTAGCAGTCATTATGTGCATTATGGGATTTAATTCCTCAGATGAAGATACCGCTCCGCTTTAGCAATGAAGAACCACAACAGTCAATAGATCTGCTGCTATAAATAACCTACAGTGTGTGTGTGTGTGTGTGTGTGTGTGTGTGTGTGTGTGTGTGTGTGTGTGTGTGTGTGTGTGTGTGTGTGTAAGCTCTCGTAATAATTGCTTTCATCGCACTAGAGTCACATGTGGCCAGGTTAAGCTGTGATCCAGGACTGATTCATAATGAAAATGTGTTTCCATCGTGTTCTGACAAGGATAAAAACATCAACTAAACAACTTTGTGTTGTATATATTGTTGTGGCCTTGGGCTTATTTGGATTATAGTGCTATCATACTACGTGTCAGTCATTTTCGGGCATTTTTACAAAACCTTTTTTTATTTTTAAACCAAATAAAGGTTCCAGGAAAGCTTCGATTTCGGGAACAGAAGAACCACCATTTTTGATTTCCAAAAGAACTTAGTTCTTAAAAGAACCATTTTTTCTTAGTGCAAAGAATATTTTAAAAGATCCATTTGAGCAATGGAAAGGTTCCAGAAGCGATTTGTTCACAGAAGAACCACTTTCGGTCCCTTAAAGATCCCTTCAGTGAACAGTTCTTATAAGAACTATTGAACTCTTCAAAATAAAAGTTCTTTTATCTGCATCAACGGTTCCATGAAGAACCATTAACATCCATGGAACCTTTTATTGCACAAATGCTTCTTTATAGCAGAAAAAGGTTCTTCACACTAAGAAAAAATGGTTCTTTTAAGAACGGTTCGTTGGGGAACCAAAAACGGCTTTTCTAATGGCATCACTATGGAAACCCCATTTCAAAACCTTTATTTTTATAGATAGTGTGAAGAATATTTGAATAATCTAAAGAACCCTTTTCTGCTATACAGAATCTTTTGTCCATTTTAAAGGTTCTTCATTGAACCATTGTTGCCAATAAATAAGCTTTATTTTTAAGTGTGGGAGGAAAAGTTGAACAGTTTAAATAATAACAACAACATTTAAGAAGGAACATAAACAAAAGTACATTGTAATATTTGATTACATGTTCATGTTATAATGTACAATAACTGCAGTTTGTTTTATACATGCAAAATGAATAATCATAATCTCTCATAATGAACAGAGAAATGTGCTGTGCTGATGTGCAGGAAATAAAACGCTAGTAAAAACACTAGTCGTGATCTTTTCAAATTGTACTTGTCCCAATGATAATCACCAAAAAAAAAAAACTGAATGTATTTTAAATGATTAATTTATTTTTATTGAAAGCTCTTTGTGTTAACTTTGGGAAATCTATCAACATGTATTACACAATACTTTAATGACAAACACTATTATACACTTCTGATATATGGACCCCATCGCCCGCCGTTTAACAGTCGTTAAATAAGATCATTTTTTGACAGTTGTGCTACTCTTCTGTATCCACACACACACACACACACACACACACACACACATGGCCGTGTTCAGATGATGTGCAGGTGAGAGCAGTTGTGCATTGCAGAGTTTTCTGCGCAGCCCTTCCAGGACACTGCAGTTCAGTGAGATCTCAGAGGGGCGGCTTCAGTGTGTGTGTGTGTGTGTGTGTGTGTGTGTGTGTGTGTGTGTGTGTGTGTGTGTGTGTGTGTGTGTGTGTGTGTGTGTGTGTGTGTGTGTGTGTGTGTGTGTGTGTGTGTGCGGCAAGAAAACAAAAGATCAGGCCCATTCATTTATATCACCATCTTTGTAAAGAAGTGGATTTAATTCACAGTATATCATCCATCTTCATTTCATTCAGTTTTACACATCCTCAAAACCACAAGGACTGGAGGCTTAGAACGGGTCAGCCTGGCGTGTTCAGCGTTCACTACATGCAAGGCCCTTTTTATCAATATGCAAATCGATCAAGATAAAATTACAATGAGACTTTATATGTGACATTACCGTCGTTGGCTTTCGGCGGCAAAAGCTCCAGGGAGAATCTTTCAGACGACGGCTCCTAAAGAAACAGCAACCCAAATAACACCCTTACAAACTGCTGGAGTTCTCTTGGTGTGTGTGTGTGTGTGTGTGTGTACCCTGAAGTAATGGCATCATCCCATGCTAAGGTTTTTTTGTCATCTCAGGCCTGATAAATGAACAAGACATTTTTAGTTGGTTTAAACGGAGCAAAAGGCAGATCTCAGCGTGCGCAATGCATCTCAAGAGTCCTCCTGTCTGTCGCTCCACCAAGCCTCGCGATGCACGACCACATCGCCGCAGTGCAGAATTACATTCATACATAACCCAATCATTTTGTCATTTAGGAGGAGCTGTAAAAACACCACGTCGGTCGGTCGGCTTGCAGAAAGTGCACGGGGGGAGGAGCGAGAGATGGGGAGGGGGGGGAGACTGGCAGTGTATAAGGCAAGAGAGATACCAGTTCATGTTTTATTAAAGCTCTTTCTGGTCAGTACAGTCCGTGTTAGATTGCTCTGGTCTTTCATGTCTCCACAAAGTTGTACAAATCTCAGAGGAGTCCTGGAATGCTTATCCAAGAGAGGGATAACTGAGAGAAAAGGGAAGATTGCACCGCACAACACCGAACCGTCCTTTGTCCTCAGTGACCTTCCAGACGCGTGACATTCCCTCGCGTCAGTTCTCGGGCGCCGGCGCGCATACACACCCCACGCGTACATTTCATCCCCGAGCTCAGATTGTCCAGATTCGTTTAAATATATGTTCTTAAAACATGCAATGCTTTCCCTTCAAGCTCAGAAATGCAGAGAGCGTCTCCTCTCTGCGCACGCAATTTGCTTGTCATAAATATACGGTGGCATAATCATAAGGAATCATTCAAATGGAAACAGGAGAAAGAAAATGACATCTTAAAGTATTGCACCGGATTTTAGTTTGTGAACAAGGCCTTGAAGCAGTTCCCAGCGGACGAAAGCACACGCTTGCATTGTCACGGAGGGTGGAAGAGATTCAGCAGGCGTGGGCTTCCCAATGCTACGTCAAACTGGGGGAATATTGCTGGAACTGTGCGGTGGGAAAAGCAGCACCAGAGCAGAACACAGTGTTTGGTGTGTCCTGTGCGGGAACAGACCAGCGCTTTATTTCCATCCGGACGTTTCCCAAACGATAGAGGAGGAAGAATGCATTACTCTATTTTCAGTTCATTTACAACGAATACGGCTAAAGCAAGTCTGGACGCAGTAAGCATAATTCAAGCAATAAATCTGCTTTATGGATATGGTTATATTCTTCAGAATAGATTTTTATATGTATATATGCATATATTTATATACAAGTATGGCACTTGATTACACTTAAGCGCGAAAAAACACGTCACCAATGAAAGCAGAGGGCGCTTTGGTGTTGAAATTAAGGAGATCACAGACGTTAAGCGTTTGCAGCAGATTCACGCCTCTCACACACACACACCACACACACACACGCGCGCGCGCACACAACAGCAAATCTGCAATGGAGTTAATCACATTAAGGTCTACGTTAAGGTCAATGGTGCAGTACAGGCAACCAAAAAGAAAGAAATCATAGCGTTTGATAAATGAATGGTGTGTCAAGACTCTCCCGATGTGATGTTATGTCAGCATCACGCTAACTTTTTAGTGCAAGACGTATTTACTCCCTTCAAGTACAGTAGAGCAGCTTCTTCGGTCACACTTCACATGTCAGCGTTCACGTCGCACCACATCGGTTGTTGCTCGTGGCTTATTGTAACGAATCATTTAGCATGCATTGTGTGCGACACGGACAGTGCCATGTAAAGTGTCACCGCAGCTTATAGAGAGGGCAATACGCAGTCAGCTATCAGTGTTTGCTCTTTGTGTACGTCTCAGAGTACAAACGTTGCTAAAAAGTTGCATTATACAGTAGTGAACTGCTTTACAAACGTGTTTTGTCGTCCACAGTTGTCAAGGAAGTCTTTAAAACAGTAACAAAAAAGTCCTACCCCGTGTTCTTGCAATTCATGAACCTTACAGTGTGGCGACGGCGGCACTCGTCCACGCTCTCGATCTCGCGGCGCGCAGGCTTGGGTTTCTCGTTCGCGACGCGCTTAAACGTAGGCGGAGTCACTGGACTGAGTGCGGCCGAAATTGGGCATACTCATCCGGGGGCAAATCCTTGTTCCGGATCTCGTAGATGGACTTTCTGCGGGCCCGCACGCCCCTCACGGCCGTTTTGATCTTCCTCCAGCCCAAGTGATTGAGCTCGGCCAGATTGAGAACCACGCAAAAGCCACTGACCGCAAACATGAAGACGAGGAACACGGTTTTCTCCGTGGGCCTGGACACGTAACACTCCACCTCCTTGATGCACGGGTACCGGTCGCACTCGTACACGGCGGGCACGTTGAATCGCGTACAAGAAATACTGGCCCACCAGAAGCCGATCTCCAGAGCGTTTCTGAACACCACCTGAATGATGTAAAACCTGGAGATGCCCTCCTGACGTCTCATTTTGGACTTGCCCGGCTTCTTGCCCGAGCTGGTCAGCTCTTTCTCCTCCATGCAGTCGGGCTCGGGGGTCCTTTGGTGGAGTTCTCCGAGTTCTGAAGTACTCCGTTCACGATGGTGTTCTTGATCTTTTGGTTCTTGGCCTCCTCTCGTTTCAGGGAATCCTGCTCCTTGTTGTCCAGCGTGAGGAAGACGGTGGCGGTGGAATAGCGTCGCTCCTTCTGCTTGGCCGACTGATGGACCGAGTACGTGATGAAGCACAGACTCGGCGTGCAGACCATGATGATCTGAAAGACCCAATATCTGATGTGCGATATAGGGAACGCTTTGTCGTAGCACGCCTGGTTGCAGCCCGGCTGTAAGGCGTTACATACGAACATGGTTTGCTCGTCGTCATACACTGTCTCTCCCACTATAGCTACGATTAGGATCCGGAAGATCACCACCACAGTGAGTAGGATCCTAAAGAACAAGCACACAGAAACATAAATGTGTCAATATAAATGAGCGCGGGAGCTGAAGCCGCATCACTGTGTAGCATCATGTGCTGCAATGCGGATCATGCAGGTGTCACTGGGGTCGATCATGTGTTTGTGTGGATTTAGGCACAGGACATCACACAACATGGCACAAATAAACAGGTTCACTGAAGTAAAGTGGTGCATTCTCTTTTTTATTTTGGTGTCACTTCAAATATGTTCCTTTATAATTTGCATACAGCATGCATTATGCAAATATGTTTCCCTTCGTTTGCTCTAGCCTATATTAATGAGTCTACAGTTGGCAAAAAAGCCTCAAAAATGTGGCTTTAAACAAAGCAATCTATTATGAATGAATTCATCTATCTGCTGATCAGTGTGGGTACTATTAAGAGAGCTGTATAAATCGAGGCGCGTTCACAACCACGGAATGATGCATTCTGCCACATCTCACTGTCGGTGAATAAGGGGATATTTTACATATGCGATTCATTTCATTTGATTTTCAACGGTGTTTTAGTACGGGGAATCAGCGGTGACGCCTTGTTTGTGCACACCTGGCAATAAGCAGCACATTTCGTTCAGACATGGCTTTAAAGGAAGCAAAAACACGTAATAAAACAATATAACGCTGTGGATTTAAGCCCGGTTCAGTGTCATTGAAACAAACGGGAGCTGTCCAGTGCTGAACACAGTCGATTGCTTCATATTTTGCATATTACGCAAATATTTTTTTGTTTAATACTGTATTTTAAGAGCGAAACAGGCGATTACGCCCGTTTGCACGTATAAAAACGTATTTTTTTTCCCTCCAAACATGATGCAACGCTTGAAACGCGCTGAATCTCGGCGTCAACCCGACAGATACACTGACATTAGCCCTTACCTCCCGATCATAGTGGAGTGCTGCTGGACAGCAGCCTCCAGGAGCCTCTCTAGTATGGTCCATTCCCCCATCGCTGCTCATCCGCAGACTCTGATCCAAATCCAGGGAAAAGCGTGGATATGTCCTCCTATTGTGCGCGGTTATCGGGAGAACGCATGGATGAGCTGCGCCAGCTGTGGCAGTGCTGATGCTGGAAGATGCCACACTT
>JARPMJ010007378.1:0-10000 GCA_033366665.1 Phoxinus dragarum | reverse complement strand
ATCTACAATAACAGTTATTACTTGCTGACCAATTTGTCACTTTTTCAAAACTCTTCACTCATTGGGCAGAACAGCTCAAGTAATGTTCGAAGTAATGTTATTTTTGGTCAAGGTTGGCTAAACGCAACTGTCTCATCTTTATTGTTTTTATCCAAAAAAATAAATTAAAGTCCCCATCCATCAACACCAACAAAAGAAACAAAAATGGATGAACTATGTACTAACAGGGAACGCTTTTAGAACTTTGGCTAACGTTCTGGCAAGGTTCTCTTAACGTTATGAACGAACATTCTTCCAGTAACATTAATTGAATGTTTGTTCAAAGTTATCTAAACTCTCAAAATGTAGCACAAGAACATTATTTATACAGTGTTCATGGAAAAAAAACTTTAATCTTTCTAATGTTTTAGTCGGATGTTTATCTAGCATTCTGCCAAGGTTCTCTGAAAGTTATGAACAAATGTTTTTCCAGTAACGTCAGTGTAACTTTTATTCAAAGTTATCTGGTCTTTAATAATATTCTCAAAATGTTAGTACAAAACTCAAACAAGGGATCTTTGAACAGGGGTGGTATGGTAGGGGCCATTTTTCTTGATTCAAGAAAGGCTTTTAAGGTAGACCATGCAGTGCTAATTAATAAATTATGTACCTTTAATTTTCCAACCAATGCCCTTAAATGGATGGAGTCATATTTAAGAGGAAGAACACGATATGTGAAATTTACTGAACACAACTCCTCTGTTTCTGATACTACTACGTGTGTTCCACAGGGATCTATACTTGGACCATTGTTATTTAGTTTGTATGTAACAAACTGGCCTCCAAAATTAAAGTAACAGAGATTGTATTGGCTTCACAGCAGCTCTAGAATAAAGTTATTGTCCAGCTAAAGTTAGTTTTGATTGATTCACTTCTGTCGCAACAATCATTAGTTATTAACTTATGGGCCGCTAACACGACACCGTTCTAACAGAAAACCCTTAATGCGATCCGGCTGCTCATTTGCACAAAACAGTGCCTGGTGTCTCGAGAATGCAAACCGTGAAATAAGTTCCAAGGTACAAGCCTTGAAAAATGTATAATACCAAATGTTTTATCGCTTCAGCGTGGCCACGTGAACCGGAATTATCCCGACAACGGTTTATCTGTACAGAGGTAAAGGGACGGAGGCCTTCACAGGGGAGAGGCTAGTTGACACTTCAGCACTGCATTGTCATCGTGTTCTGGCGCTGTTCCTTCATCAGATCTGGATACGGCCTGGATCCGGCGGACTGCGGTGAACCTCTGGATAAACAGAGAGACTAATATTAGCGTAGGCGCCATCCTTCTTCTGATGTAACGAGTACATCAGGATTTATGGGAAGTGTTCCCGGTTCCGGCTGACCTAATCTATGCAGCCTAACATTGAGTTATAGAAGTCTATAATGTGTTATGTGAATGCTAGGCCAAAGAGAGTTTTTAGTCTACATTTGAACTGACAGAGTGTGTCTGGTTCCTGGACAATGTTAGGAAGACTGTTCCAGAGTTTTACATTACTCCTGAATATGGCCACGGAGGCATTACTGAACTTTCTGCCTGTTCTGACACGACCACAGAGGCAAACCCTAACCTCCCTGTGTTCTTTGCTCCAGTTCTGCCTGATCCACGGTGGGGACCTTCAGACCCATCTGATCTGCCCTCGGGGTCTTCTGCTCCGCAGTGGTGGTCCTCAGCTACGCTTAGGCGTTCTTCAGCCCCGCCAGCTTCACCGTGGGCCACCAGACCTGTCTTCTCTGGTGTGGTGGTCTTCTGCTCTGCCGTTGGGATCTTCAGCGCAAATGGAGACAAACTCATTCAGAGGTCTTTAGAATCGGATAGAAAGACAGCACTTCCCATTATAAAAAGGCTCTAAAAGCAGCCAGGGCCGAGCATCTCTGTATATTAATAGACAATATCCAAAACAATCCAAACAATCCAAGGTTCTTGATTAGTACAGTGTCCAGATTAACAAATAAACAAATTATTCCATCACAGTTTAGTAGTATACTACCCAACTTTATGAATATCGCATATATTATATTACGCAGCGCCTGAAAATAGTCCCCAGCTAGAAAACTTCCAACGTGACTGGCACTAAGTTTGTAATATCATTGAGAGTATAGTTCCTTGTCATATTGGCCTAGAAATTTGCAACTTTTATATTAACTTTTAAATTTGCAAATTTTCTGTCGGTCTAGGTACACAATGTAACTACAGAAGAGTCAAGTTTTAAATAGAAAAAATATTGAAACTCTTTGGTCATTTTTTTGAGAGAGATGCTAACGGTCTAATTAGATTCAATGATCTATGCTAAGCTATGCTAAAAGTGCTACCGCCAGACCCGGAGATCAACTGAATGGATTCGTAAACGGTAAAACTGTTTAACTCTAGGAGAGCTGGAAAATGAGCCTATTTCCAAAAAAAGTGGAGTGTTCCTTTAAATGCTTTTTGTCTTCGAGCAGTTCTCAGAGAAACTCTCCCAAGAAGAAACAAGGCCGGAGGATCTTAGACAAATTCCATTGAGAATCCCACCGAAAACACAGATACAACAGTTTTCATAGAATAGACAACAAATAAAATCATCGTGACTAACATGTCACCTTCTATCAATATGATTGGTCCAATTGGTGAAAGCGAGCCCTTTTTTCCCCTCTGTTACTGCCATAAGCAAATTATCTTGAATCATCAAAAAGAAGTGGAAATATATCATATATCAATATATCATGACATACTACAGACAGAATATTTTTAATATTGTCATGGTCAGCATTTCAGAACTTCCCATAGACACAATTAGAAAGAACAGGACGTTTAATACATGTTGTTTCAGAGTGTTAGAAATGTTAGGCCTAATAAAGGAAGTAAAGTTTAGATGTTAGAAATCATGGTTTGTTAAAAAGATAGTTTACTATCTTATCTATTAAAATCCGCCATAAATAAGCTCCTGTGTATTTAACTGATGATCATATATCTTCTTATAACTCATCACGCTCTTTACGGTCACAAAACTCTGGGCTTCTGGTTCCTAGGATATCTAAGTCCACTAAAGGAGGGAGAGCGTTTTCACATTTGGCTCCTAAACTCTGGAATAGCCTTCCTCATAATGTCCGGGTCTCAGTCTCTCTCAGTTTAACTCTAGATTAAAGAAAGACACATCTCTTTAGCCAAGCATTCATGTAATGCATCTACTAACCGTATACAGTTATATCAGATCAAATGATTATCTGATTAATGTTACGAACAGCAGCGACGCTAATTATTTTCTGTGTGCTTTCTGTTTTATCTCGGGATGCCCATCCTGAGGTAACTCTACGTCAGCTCCAGTCTGGATCCAGACTCTTATGAAGACTTCAGATGCCCAACACCTGTGAAGAGACGCGCCAACTCCTGCCAGCACTTCAGATGACGCCAACTCTGGATCTACGTCCACCAACGCTACATTTTCCTGTCATAATCATTTGTTAACAACATGTATTCATTACTTCAATGAGCTCGTTGTTTATGCCTTCAATTATTACATTGTTTGCTATCTGTGTGATTTGTATATATACATTTTTGAAATACATAACTTGACAGTCACCTCTGCTAACAGATCACTCTAAACTGTAATGTAGACTCATAATTTCAAAGCTGCTTTACAGAAAATGCATAAATATTGTGAAAAGCGTTCTACAAATAAATGTGAATTGAATTCAGTGTTGTGTTTCAAAAGCTCTATATTGGCATAGGCCATTACAGCCATTACATATTTAACACAGTAATATCCTATACTAAACCTAAACTATTCTTGAAAAACATATATAATTTGAAAGCTTACAATCTCTAGTTTACATATTTGGTGACTGATCTTCAAAATAAATAACAGAGGAGCCGTAATTTATCAATTTGCAACAAGAATATTTTCATCCTCCTAAGGCGTGTTCAGACCTTTATTTTGAAATAGTGATGAACATGAAAAATCATGAAAGAATGGTAGAAACCTCAGTTTGTTTTCATGCCAAGAGTTCAAAAGATAGCATCCGTTCAATTGTTTTAGAAAAAAAGGTCTGAAAATGTTTTAAATATAAAGAAAATAATAATAGATTCAGCATTTGTGATGTGGCAGCGAGCTATAATGCACATACGGGATCTTTTGTGTTTCTTAGAGGTTGAATTCATTTCAAAATCTGCCAAACTTCCAACACTACTTCTGAATAGGATTTCTACTTCATAAATTGTATGAAAATTGTAAAAATAATGGTTCAGATCACTCAAACCACATATGGAAATGGAGGCGCCCTTATATGGGCAGTAATGTCCACTAGTGGAGAAGTGTGGTACTGCGCCCAAACTAAATCTCACTGAAAGCTAATTTTTTGAGATATCAACCTAAAATTTGAAACATAACTTGTTCAGATTTTTGCCTTTGATATTTTTTCATTTTTAGAGTCCTCCAGGTTTTGAAAATATATATGTTATATAAAATATGAATAATTAAATTTTTAACATTGTACATTTTCATAAACTCAAACTTCTATAACTTTTTCTGTTTAACTTAATTTATTTCACTTCTAAAAATCTGCCAAATGTCTTCTTTAAAACAAGACCAATCTTACATCTATATTCCAAAGCATTCTTGAATTACAACCATTTAAGTTCGGATTGTGCATTTTCATGTCTATTAAAAAAAAAGAGGGGGTGCCGCTTAAGGGGTTCTTGCCTGTGTTCCCCAGTCATGTGTGGACGGTTGTGTTATTTCCTAGTCCTTCATAGTTTTTCTTGTTGATTACTTCCTGATTGTTCCCAGGTGTGTCTTGTTTGCCAATCGCCCCTTGTGTGTAAAAATGCCCAGTGTTTCTAATGTTCTTGGTCTGGAGTTGTTTTTCTAACGGCGGGAAATCCTGTTTGTTGCCTGGATTTACTTTGTTTTGTTTGAATAAAGAAGTCAATGCATTTGGATACTCCTTTCTGTGTTTTGAAAAACGCTATCTCCGTGTAAACTTCAAAAACGTGAATCTGTGAAAATGGTGATTGTGTGCATATGCATATTATGTTTTAGTCTATATAGGTATGTGCATTTGCATATATATATATATGTGTGTGTGTGTGTGTGTGTGTAGACGCATAGTTTTTCTTTACAAATAGACATCACCAAATTACTTAGTAAGCCTACACAAACAATATTTGCCCAAATCTGTTTTATTTATTTAGCTTTTAGTAAATTCAGATTTGTATGCGTGTAGGTGGCGACACAAAGTTGTCTCATGGCTTGAAATTGACCCCATATTTGTTTTGTCCCACATATTGACATCAGGGTGAAGTAATGGCAGTACACTCACTCATGTGTTTCAACATTGTGAACTCATGGAGACATCAGTACTCTCAGAATATTTTAATTTTTCATATTCAAACAGCCTGAGAGCCACAGATACAGAGAGGAAGCAGGGAAGTGTCACTAAGGCTTTAAGGATGAGTCAGTCACGCAGAGAACCAACCGCACAGTAAATGACGTCACAAACCCGCTCACATGGATTAGTACAGCTTAAAAGAAGAGATGTGACACTCTTCTCGTGGTCTCAGCACAGTGGTTTGCCGTGCCTCATGTTCTGAGCACACTTGCGGCCCAGGTTCGCTCCCTCCATCAGCAGGTCCGCCAGCCGGTCCAGGCCGACACACACGGTGAGCGGGGCCAAGAGGCCGTAAAGCCCCCCCAGCATTATACCCAAGGGCCAGCCCAGAACCAGCAGCACCAGCAGCCACACCACGGCCCAGAAGCACGAGCCACACGACATCTTCAGCTCCTGAGAGAGAATCTGCTTTTAATTAGAAAGCACACACAACCCTGCCTTCAGAACATGAATGCATCTCTGAAATCAGTGCTAATGAGGGCAGTAATTAGAGGAGAGAGAGATACAGCGTTACTATACCATCACTGAGATCCGGTTAGAGTATATTGAATTAGTTCTATTTTTAATACATTTTCGGTTTTCATTTTGGGTTAGGGTCATTTTTATGTATTTTTTGTGAATATTTATCCAACATTTTAGGTGTACTGTATAACTATTTACAACAAAGCCCAAGATCCGCCCACAATCATAAGACTAAGTAAAAAATAAATAAATAATATGACAATAAAATTAAACGGTGACCAAAACAATATATAGAATGATCTCAAAGTCTCAAACTTTTTAAATTTTTATGTATTTTTTATATTTCTACAGTTCTGTCATAACAACTCTCGAGAGATTGGTATGGTAATAGAGATTGGTATGGTAATGGATATGGAAATGTTAAAGTCCACATGATATCAAAATTGACCATATTTACTTTGTTCGCCTAAATTGATCGTTTTGTGGTGAACAATTCATCCATGCAAGTCAATCAACACAAAACATTTTTTTGGCTTCGTAATCTTTAATCAAAATCTGAAAATGCCCCTCCCCTGTGCATTGGAGGACCTTCCCTGATGACGTCGGTTTGACGGTTTTGGTGTCTGCTTAACATCCGTAGCCACGCCCCTCCAACTGACAGTAGACAGGCTGAATGAAACACCTACTTTTCTAGATCCAATCAGGTGCTAGTTGGAAAAAAAGCCACGCCCACTATTTTTACTAATTTAGTATTCCGTTTCTCTTGGAAATACGTCACAACACTGAGATAAAGTCGGTTGCAACGTCCGGTTCACGAGGACTTTAATGTATTTGGTCTCGGCAGAATAGATCTGCTTACACTGCAGAGCAAATACCGAGACTTTCTACTGACATTACCCTCACAGATCTCTACAGGTGGAGCTGGGGAAGGAGGAGGGTTTCTGAAAGCACTGCAAACTGATGACAGCAACATGTGGACGCTGATGCAGCAACAACCGATCAGGGGTGCGTTTCCCGTACAACTTTATATCTCGCTGCTTAACTACCACAGTACGATACATCGTTGGAGAAATCAACTAGCTAGTCACGACTGTTTCCCGAAACCGTATGTCCCAAAGTATCGTTCAACCACGTTGGTTTATGACGTCTCGCACGTGGTGGACTAATAACTTATTTTAATTAATCTGTTTGAGATCGAATTAACGCTAGATTTTGTCATATAAGTTACAGACATGGCATCTGAAGGCGTCTCATTTTACTCAGTTATTTTGCTTTATTACCAGACTCAATATTTGGCTCGTTCTTACACAGTAGAGCACGTTCACACATGCGCAGTCTTCAAAAGCGGTGCTTTAGATCTCTTGACAAACTAAAAGACGTAAATTACATTTGTATGTATTCTAAATAAAAAATACGGGTTGTACTGAATGTCAGCTTGCTTATTTTGCTAAAGATACGGATTTATTCAGTCTACATCTCATGTAAACTAGAAACTAGCTTCTAACCACAGCTCGAGAGCGGTCGCTCCAACCACACAAGTTTGCGATGCTGTTTGCGAACGTTCGTTGGAAAGATGGTTTCGGGAAACACCGACTCGTTGAACTGCTGATAACGACGGAACTTGCGACCATAGTTGGCTAACGATGCTTTCGGGAAACACACCCCAGCTCAGCTGTGCCATGAAGATAATGATGCAATCGCTACCAAATGAGTTAAGGACATATCAGCCGGCGCCATCTAGAGTTTCACGACAGAACTTGCTATTTTTTATTCATTTTTATTTCAGGTGTAGGTTGTTATTTTAGTATGTTAAGTTAAATTAAATGGAAATTAGTAGTCTTGCCTTGGCAACTAGCTGAAATAAACATGTTTTATTTAGTTAAAGTTTATTTTATTTCGAGCAAAAAAAAAAATTTTTTATTTTAAAAGCAAAAAAATGCTTTCTATAGTTATATAGAGACCATATATGAGTCAGTTCCAGGTGCTTCAGTGGCTCATCTGTGTGAAAGCCTTTCCTGCGTTTGAATCTGCAGCTCACGTCACACGGATCTCACTGAAGAACTGGCAGTCGTGGCCAGACTTCTTCAGAGGACCCGAAGCAGCGCTGGCAAGAGAACAAGCTTTCAAAGAAAAAGAGCAGGAACTACGCCAGCTTCACAAAGCCTGAGGAACAGGAGCGACATTTCCTAAAGCCTTGATTTGAGCTTGTGAAATACACAGCAACCCAATTATTCATCTGTCAATGTTAAAGGCACACTGTGTAACTTTTGGCCTTCTAGTGGTTAAAAACGAAACTGCATGCATTTTGCTGAAGAACATTGTTTTGGTTGTGCTTCGGTTCTGCGTGAATATGGTTCTCCTACTGCTCAAAAAATATTCACTACTAGAGATAGAACCAGTTTAGATGAAAGTATCTAAACTACTGTAGCTTTAAACATCAGCACTTCCTTGACAATTTCACTATGCATTTTAAAAATGTATTAGTAAATGTTGAAATTAACACAAACTAACAGTGATCAAAACTTTTGCACAGTTTCAAACTAATGTTAAACTAAGGTAATCCTTATTTCAAAGTGTTTCCAGTATTTTTACTTCGTTTGTTGTGAAAAGAACATTTTATTTTTGTTAATGTTTAAATCTAGCAGTACATCGATATACTCATTAAATCTGTATTTCATCCGACTATTAAACATGTGATGAATGTGCAACAAAGTTTGAGACTCTGGCATGGTTCAGTTTATTAGCAGATAGGCTGACGTATAATGAGTTGCATCAGCTTCACGCTCATGTGACTTCTCTTCGCCATAATGACATGATGAGAAGTGGCACATCTTACCCCACTCCCCTCATCTTGATATTTAACTGATAGTAATCATGCGGTAGTGAGATGTAAAGGATACAAAAAAGTGGTTTTCACAGCAATGGCACAGAAAAAAAAACATTTTGGCTTCCCCCCAAAAACCTTTTCAAAAGAATCTTTTTTTTCATTAATATGAAAAACATTGTAATAATCTACACTTAAACCCATTTTTATCATTATAAATAATTCTGTGCGGTGGAAATTGTCCCGTGGATGTTAAAGTTTCTTCATGGAACACAGATTCCAATAAAGAACCATTTTAAGAGAAAAGGTTTGGTATAGAAACAAATTTGACACCAAAAATCATAATTGTAAAATAGTTTTATATTGACTTTTACGCACTAAAATTATGTTAAATTAAAAACCAACGTGAATAGTATTAAAAGAGAACTAAGAACATGTTTAAGAAACCAAATCTGAAGGCATGTGATCAGTGTGTGTAGTCTAGTTTCATTAACCTCCAGTTTAAGGAAATCACACCATCAGTCTCATGCTTTTCTTTTGGAGCGGCACAATCTCATGTGTTAAACGTCCAGCTGATCATTAGGCCACTTAACTGTAGGCTAATAAACTTTCTGCAAGCTGATGAGAAACAGGACATAAACAACATTTCAAATCTGCATTTAAAGTTGGACTGCTACTGACCAAAAACTGCTAGTCTTGAACGCTTTAAAATGAAAGAACTTACTGGGAGTGTCTCTTGAACTGTGTAAAAAAAAAGGTCCTTGAAAAGTCTGTTAATGTTTCCTCGACATCCGAACCGGCCGGTTCCTGTTGCAGACGCCAGAGACCCCGAAGAAGCAGCAAGTCACCGCAACACACACTCGTGCTGAGAACAGACGCCTTTCACCAATTACACTTACACAACACACTCATTCATGTGATCCACGCTCACATATGTGCTCGAGTTCCTCCTTTACTCCACACAGGCTTATCAGTGAGAGCTAAAACCATAAAAAGTATTCTTTATTTGAAATAAACATTAACTGAAATAAAATAAAATATGAAAAAACTTATATTTACTTAAGTTATATTTATTACTTATAAACTTATAAGTACTAAAATAACTCTAAACTTATAAGTAGGCTACTAAAATAACTCTAAACTAAAACAAAGTTAACTAAAAACTATAGACTTTTAAACAACTAATAAAAATGTCAACAAAAAACTTAATTACAAAAAGTTGAAACTAAAATGTTCGTTTAGTTTAAGTACTAAACTAAACCTTCAAAGCTATATACTAAAAATATAACGCATATGAAAGGAAACAAAA
>JARPMJ010007377.1:0-43479 GCA_033366665.1 Phoxinus dragarum | reverse complement strand
ATATGAGAATTTATATTTTTGCTTATAACTTCTGAACGGTTTGTCCAAAAATCACAAAAGTGGTCTCGTTAGATTCAGGGCATCGTGCTGAGTCGACTGATATCCAATTTTCCCATATCGGCCATTTTGGCTGTCGGCCATTTTGAATTATGTGCTAAAATGCTGTATTTTATGAACGCATGAACGTATCGTTACGAAACTCAGTATGGGTCATCAGTACAACGCCCTAAAGTACTCAAAAATTTATGAGACAGCGCCACCTTTTGGTCAAAAGTTATAATGAAATTTCCAAAAATGCTAATAACTTTTGAATAAATTTGCCTATAGTAATGACACTGATCTCAATAGATTCCTTGGGTTATGCTGAAAACATAGATACCAATTTTGCCAAGTCAATCAAAGTTCCTGTCCGCCATCTTTATTTTCTTTTAAAACCTACTTTTTCGAACTCCTCCAGACCGAACGTCGATTTTCACCAAAATCGGATCGTGTCATCTCCAGACTGTGCCGAGTAAAAGTTATGGATTTCGTGTCGATAGACAAAACCGTTTTCGTATACCGCAGTGGCAAAGTTGAGGCATGATGCCAAAATGACTATTCAGGCTTATATCTGCAATGCCTTGACATATTGACACCAAACTTTGTATGTGTCATTGTCACTTCACTCTGACCACATCACATCAGTTTCGTAACTGCGCCACCTATTGGTCGAAAGTGATAATCATATTTTTAGTTATTGTATGTGATTTTTCAACCATTTTGCCAAAATTCATCTTCAAATGCTTTAATTGCTCCTTGCTGCAGTGGGTCTCACACTCCCAGCCACTTGGCATGTCTTGTCGTCTTGCTTGCGCTTGGCCCCGGTGATTGCTGCTTGCAGCTATATTTAGGGGCCAAGCACTGAAAGTGCGGGCACCTATTGTATCTGTTCCCGTTCTTATTAGGGGCCAAGCACTGAAGGTGCGGGGCACCTATTGTATCTGTTCCCGTTCTATTAGGGGCCAAGCACTGAAGGTGCGGGCACCTATTGTATCTGTTCCCGTTCTTATTCTTCTTTTTCTTTTTCTTTTTCTTTTTCTTCCGACTGGGCGTCTATGGCAGCCTATAGAACCGTTTGCGGGAAACTTATGAAAATTGGCACAGTGGATAGAGGACAGCCTGAACTATCACCAAGTAAATTTGGAGTCTCCAACTCATTCCCTCTAGCGCCACCAGCTGTCCAAAGTTTCACTCATGTTATGCTAATAACTTTTGAACCACAAGGGCTAGAAACAAAATTCTTTTTTCCTCTGATTCCTGAGCTCATGACGATTCGACTGCACCCTATGACGTCATTTTCCGTCATAATAGTTTTCCTCCCGCCATTTTGAATTTTCCGAAAAACCTACTTTTTCGAACTCCTCCTAGACCGTTGCTCCGAATTTCACGAAAAATGAACCAGATCATCTCCAGACCTTGACGACCAAAGTTATGGAATTCAAGTTGATTCGAATTACCGTTCTCGAATACCGCGCAAATAAATTTTACGTAGCGCTTGCAAAAACAGACGTAAGGCTGTATCTCCACAACGCTTTATCGGATTCAGACCAAATATGGTACATGTCATCACAAGCATAACCTGAGGCTACATGCTGCGTTTCGGCGCAGCGCCCACCTACTGGTCCGGAGATATGAAGAATTTATGTTTTTGCTTATAACTTCTGAATGGTTTGTCCAAAATCACAAAAGTGGTCTCGTTAGATTCAGAGCGTCGTGCTGAGTCGACTGATATCCAATTTTCCCATATCGGCCATTTTGGGCTGTCGGCCATTTTGAATTATGTGCTAAAATGCTGTATTTTATGAATGCATGAACGTATCGTTGCGAAACTCAGTATGGGTCATCAGTACAACGCCCTAAAGGTACTCAAAAATGTATGAGACAGCGCCACCTTTTGGTCAAAAGTTATAATGAAATTTCCAAAAATGCTAATAACTTTTGAATAAATTTGCCTATAGTAATGACACTGATCTCAATAGATTCCTTGGGTTATGCCGAAAACATAGATACCAATTTTGCCATAGTCAGCCAAACTTCCTGTCCGCCATCTTTATTTTCTTTTAAAACCTACTTTTTCGAACTCCTCCTAGACCGAACGTCCGATTTTCACCAAAATCGGATCGTGTCATCTCCAGACCGTGCCGAGTAAAAGTTATGGATTTCGTGTCGATAGACAAAACCGTTTTCGTATACCGCAGTGTCAAAGTTGAGGCATGATGCCAAAATGACTATTCAGGCTTATATCTGCAATGCCTTGACATATTGACACCAAAACTTTGTATGTGTCATTGTCACTTCACTCTGACCACATCACATCAGTTTCGTAACTGCGCCACCTATTGGTCGAAAGTGATAATCATATTTTTAGTTATTGTATGTGATTTTTTCAACCATTTTGCCAAAATTCATCTTCAAATGTCTTTAATTGCTCCTTGCTGCAGTTTGTCTCACACTTTCAGCCATGTAGGCATATCTCGTCGTCTGCTTTTGCGCTTGGCCCCGTAATGGCTGCTTGCAGCTATATTTTGATTTAGTTTTTTTCTCCCCTCGTGGAGCTATTTTATTTCTCTCCTGTTATTAGGGGCCAAGCACTGAAAGTGCGGAGGCACCTATTGTTTTCGTTCCGGTTCTTATTATTAGGGGCCAAGCACTGAAGGTGCGGGCACCTATTGTATCTGTTCCCGTTCTTATTCTTCTTTTTCTTTTTCTTTTTCTTTTTTTTCTTTTTCTTCCGACTGGGCGTCTATGGCAGCCTATAGAACCGTTTGCGGGAAACTATACAAATTGGGCACAGTGATAGAGGGACAGCCTGACTATCACCATAGCAAATTTGGAGTCTCCAACTCATTCCCTCTAGCGCCACCAGCTGTCCAAAGTTTCACTCATGTTTATGCTAATAACTTTTGAACCACAAGGGCTAGAAACAACATTCTTTTTTCCTCTGATTCCTGAGCTCACGACGATTCGACTGCACCCTATGACGTCATTTTCCGTCATAATAGTTTTCCCGCCATTTTGAATTTTCCGAAAAACCTACTTTTTCGAACTCCTCCTAGGCCGTTGCTCCCGAATTTCACGAAAAATGAACCAGATCATCTCCAGACTATGACGACCAAAAGTTATGGAATTCAAGTTGATTCGAATTACCGTTCTCGAATACCGCGCAAATAAATTTTACGTAGCGCTTGCAAAAACAGACGTAAGGCCGTATCTCCACAACGCTTTAATCGGATTCAGACCAAATTTGGTACTAGTCGTCACAAGCATGACCTGAGGTTACTTGCTGCGTTTCGGCGCAGCGCCACCTACTGGTCCGGAGATATGAATAATTTATGTTTTTGCTTATAACTTCTGAACGGTTTGTCCAAAAATCACAAAAGTGGTCTCGTTAGATCAGGGCGTCGTGCTGAGTTGACTGATATTCAATTTTCCCCATATCGGCCATTTGGCTGTCGGCCATTTGAATTATGTGCTAAAATGCTGTATTTTATGAACGCATGAACGTATCGTACGAAACTCAGTATGGGTCATCAGTACAACGCCCTAAAAGTACTCAAAAATTTATGAGACAGCGCCACCTTTTGGTCAAAAGTTATAATGAAATTTCCAAAAATGCTAATAACTTTTGAATAAATTTGCCTATAGTAATGACACTGATCTCAATAGATTCCTTGGGTTATGCTGAAAACATAGATACCAATTTTGCCATAGTCAATCAAAGTTCCTGTCCGCCATCTTTATTTTCTTTTAAAACCTACTTTTTCGAACTCCTCCTAGACCGAACGTCCGATTTTCACCAAAATCGGATCGTGTCATCTCCAGACTGTGCCGAGTAAAAGTTATGGATTTCGTGTCGATAGACAAAACCGTTTTCGTATACCGCAGTGGCAAAGTTGAGGCATGATGCCAAAATGGACTATTCAGGCTTTATATCTGCAATGCCTTGACATATTGACACCAAACTTTGTATGTGTCATTGTCACTTCACTCTGACCACATCACATCAGTTTCGTAACTGCGCCACCTATTGGTCGAAAGTGATAATCATATTTTTAGTTATTGTATGTGATTTTTCAACCATTTTGCCAAATTCATCTTTAATGTCTTCAATTGCTCCTTGCTGCAGTGGGTCTCTCACTTCCAGCCACTTTGGCATGTCTTGTCGTCTTGCTTGCGCTTGGCCCCGGTGATTGCTGCTTGCAGCTATATTCTTTTTCTTTTTCTTTTCTTTTTCTTTTTCTTCCGACTGGGCGTCTATGGCAGCCTATAGAACCGTTTGCGGGAAACTTATACAAATTGGCACAGTGATAGAGGACAGCCTGAACTATCACCATAGCAAATTGAAGTCTCCAACTCATTCCCTCTAGCGCCACCAGCTGTCCAAAGTTTCACTCATGTTTATGCTAATTACTTTTGAACCACAAGGGCTAGAAACAAAATTCTTTTTTCCTCTGATTCCTGAGCTCATGACGATTCGACTGCACCCTATGACGTCATTTTCCGTCATAATAGTTTTCCCCGCCATTTTGAATTTTCCGAAAAACCTACTTTTCGAACTCCTCCTAGGCCGTGCTCCGAATTTCACGAAAAATGAACCAGATCATCTCCAGACCTTGACGACCAAAAGTTATGGAATTCAAGTTGATTCGAATACCGTTCTCGAATACCGCGCAAATAAATTTTACGTAGCGCTTGCAAAAACAGACGTAAGGCTGTATCTCCACAACGCTTTATCGGATTCAGACCAAATATGGTACATGTCATCACAAGCATAACCTGAGGCTACATGCTGCGTTTCGGCGCAGCGCCACCTACTGGTCCGGAGATATGAAGAATTTATGTTTTTGCTTATAACTTCTGAATGGTTTGTCCAAAAATCACAAAAGTGGTCTCGTTAGATTCAGAGCGTCGTGCTGAGTTGACTGATATCCAATTTTCCCCATATCGGCCCTTTTGGCTGTCGGCCATTTTGAATTATGTGCTAAAATGCTGTATTTTTATGAATGCATGAACGTATCGTTGCGAAACTCAGTATGGGTCATCAGTACAACGCCTAAAGGTACTCAAAAATGTATGAGACAGCGCCACCTTTTGGTCAAAAGTTATAATGAAATTTCCAAAAATGCTAATAACTTTTGAATAAATTTGCCTATAGTAATGACACTGATCTCAATAGATTCCTTGGGTTATGCTGAAAACATAGATTACCAATTTGCCATAGTCAGCCAAACTTCCTGTCCGCCATCTTTATTTTCTTTTAAAACCTACTTTTCGAACTCCTCCTAGACCGAACGTCCGATTTTCACCAAAATCGGATCGTGTCATCTCCAGACCGTGCCGAGTAAAAGTTATGGATTTCGTGTCGATAGACAAAACCGTTTTTGTATACCGCAGTGGCAAAGTTGAGGCATGATGCCAAAATGACTATTCAGGCTTTATATCTGCAATGCCTTGACAGATTGACACCAAACTTTGTATGTGTCATTGTCACTTCACTCTGACCACATCACATCAGTTTCGTAACTGCGCCACCTATTGGTCGAAAGTGATAATCATATTTTTTAGTTATGTATGTGATTTTTCAACCATTTTGCCAAAATTCATCTTCAAATGTCTTTAATTGCTCCTTGCTGCAGTTGGTCTCTCACTTCCAGCCACTTTGACATGTCTTGTCGTCTTGCTTGCGCTTGGCCCCGGTGATTGCTGCTTGCAGCTATATTCTTATTCTTTTTATTGCTGTTGTGTATTTAGTTCTGGACACTTATTAGCACATATTACGCACCAGTTTAGCACATGCAATGCAAAATATGGCCTTATTATGACAAGAATGTCACAAGATTGCATTGGGGTTGTTCCAGAATGGCATTGCTGTTCAAGCAGAGCAGCCTCCTATTCTTCATCATGCCATTCTTTTGTATCAAATTAAGCTACTTAGATGCAACCTCTTGCACCGGTGGACATCTCTCTCTCTCTCTCTCTCTCCTCTCTCTCTCTCTCTCTCTCTCTCTCTCTCACAAACTCTGCACTCTCTCCATGTAAGTATGTGATGCTATGGAAGCGATGAAATGGAAGTAAGAGAGTTTGAAAAGAAAAAGAAATAGAAGAACATAGTTGAGGAAAAAGGTTAGCTTGATTAAAATATGGAAATATATTATCCAGAAAAACAAACCAGTGGCCAATTTCAAGGCTTTTTCACAGAATCTTTGAAGTAATTCATAAGTAATTTCCATTATGCATAGGATATCTTTGATATCCTTATCGCAACTACATAACACAATGCGAGTGAAATAACATCTGTCATAAAATCATGGAGAACGAGAGGGAAAAAATAAAGAACTGTATTACCTGCATATGTCCATTCTTTTGCTAAAAAAGAGGAGGAATATAATAAGGTTACAACAGATTTGGTGCGTATTTTAGTTTATTTTATTTTATTTTGACTCAAACAGTTAGTGTCTGACACATCAAGCAGTTTAATTATTCCACAATTAAACGTTGCTGAAGCATCAAAACTATAATTCTTATAACTTGTTCTCCTTTCATGTGTTTAGTAACAATAATCATTGTTACAAAATGCTATTGTATTAGTAATACATAACTAATCAAAGTCTCACCTGTTCCTGAGCAGTCCACACACTTCAAAAAGAGAGAAAGAGACACTGTAATCCAGACAAGGTCCATGCTTTCACCCTCCTCTCCACAGGCCTCACACACTCACACAATGAAAAGCTGGTGTAGACACACCAGTTAAAATTTAGAAATGGTGGAAATCCAAGTATTAAAAGGTCAACAGCAGAACGGCTTGAAAAATGTAGGCCTATGTATCGAAAAACATTCACAAAGAAAAAGTAATTCTTGGTCCTTTTTTGTATCTGAATGATTTGGTCCAGCAAGCTGAATTGTGGAAGAAAGAGGCCATTGCAAAACACACAAGAAGATTAAAAGTTACACCATGAAGAGAGAGAGAGAACTGGAAGGAGAAAAGGACAAATGAACGAGAAAATCACTTGCTGCTGGACACTGAAAAATGTGTATGACACAACTAGCTGAGAGGGGGGAGGACTGAGGCAAAGCCTGATTGAAGGGGTACTGAGGTGATAATAAAGAGAGAATGAATAGAAACAGTCAGAGAGAGAGAGAGAGAGACCAGAGCTAGAGAATAGAAAGTTCAGAATCCATTTAGTTTATTTACTGTAAACTGCAATTAATGTTTTACAAACTTTTTTACCAAACTACCAAATTGTCAATTTCACGGTGCTGTTAAAAAAAACTACAGTAAATAAAAAGATATACTATTCATGATAATGCAGACATTGATTAAAACATCATAATTTACAGATACATGACATTTGGATATTTTTATCTCTCAAACGGAATGTAATTGAAGTAAACTTATGTAAATACGTTTTGTGTTGAATATTTAAAAAAAAGAATGTTTCTAGAAACTTTAGAACGTCTGTTTCTAAAGCCCAAAAGTAATTTAAATGGGTCATTTATTATGATTTCACCTTTTTTTTACTTTAGTTAGTGTGTAATGTTGCTGTTTGAGAATAAACAACATTTGCAAAGTTACGAAGCTCAAAGTTCAAAGCAAAGGGAGATATTTTCTTTTACAGAAATCGTTTTTTAAGGACTACAACAAACAGCTGGTAGGGACTACAATGATCTTCTTCACGGGTTGGTGACATCCCAAACACTTAAGTTCAGTTGCCCTGCCCACTGATTCGAGCACAACAAGTAGTAAATAACAGACGTCATGCTAACACTGGATCGAGCAACTTAAGCGATAAATATGCCTTTGAAGACTCCATAATGCAGTGCCAGGTTGTGGAAAAACATAGTAGCTGCATTGGATTTGCAGAGAGCCTGAAATTTAAAAGTATCAAATTACATTCATAATCCAAGAACTAGTAAAAACCGAGAACTAGTAGCAGACAATTCAGCAAGTCTCTTGACTCAAGTCATCCACTGGATAACTTACAGTGGGATTCTTAGCCAGCTGTCTCTCCATTCGAAGCAAAGCTGACATTACTGCCTCTCTGTATGCTTTAAGAACAGTTGCATTCTGAACTCGAAGTAGTTCACACGTCTCTTAATCCCATTCATTTCTTCACATTTTGTTTTCTGTTGTGGACACTCGAGAGCATCCTTATCTTGCTTAGAATGCAGAGCATGCTTTGCAGTCTGAGAGAAAGGAAGTACCGGTACATCATGTTGCCATAACTTATCCACATCCTTATGCAACTGATCCATGTAGAGGGAAGCAAACACTGGGTTGTGGAATTAAGCTTCTCACCCAAAGAAGTAGGTCCCTGCAATGTCCAACCCAGTCCATTATGCAAAGCAGCTGGACTTCCAGGAAATCCAAAACGTGCTCGCTCTTTAGAGCAAAGAAGGTGAGGATGATCAGCTCCCACTAATAACAAAGGTTTAAAGGCCATGTTGCAGGTTAACCACCACTGTCGATTAATGGGTACATAAATCACTCAAGATATGTATATCATTTTTAAAATGTCTCAAAAATGGTCTTAAATACCATTTTTTAAAGTTTTTGGTATTAACGTTTTTTTTTCACGCAATTCGGTGATTTCGTCACGTTGGGGAGACGTGGAGGAAAGCTAGCCTGATGGCCGTCAAAGCCGATGAAATGCATGGTCCGAGCAGAATGAGTGGAGAGTTGGTGAAGTGTCCTGGTGAGTTGCTATCATTTAGCAACGCAGCAATGAGATAACGACACATATTTTTGTCGTCATGTCATTGAATAGCACCGACTGAAAAATAAACTTTTCTTTATAGTGGCGGTGATCATGACGTTAGTTCAGATAAGTAACGTTACCGGTAGCCTTTGTCATAGTACTGGTAAACTTTGTCTTTGTCATCTATAAATAGAAGGCTTCGTGCTAGCTATATGGGCGTTTCTAAGCATTTCTCTTCCTCCGGTGAAAATGTTGTTGCAAACTAGGGCTGTCAATCTTCCTCTATAATACTATTCGAATTCCATTCCTTATTTTATTTAATATTCGAATAATATTCGAATATTAAATGCTCAAATTCATCCTATTATTAATATTTGCGACATTACACAGGCTTATGGATCGTCAATGCCATTGCCAGCATTTGGTTGTTGTTACACGTTCTGTCCACTAGAGGGACAGCTAACATTACAATAAACATTTAGAAACGGCTGATCGCGTTTTTTTATTAACAATAAAACAGCGGAACAAAATGAATGACTTTAATTTGGCAACTTGAATGGACATTTTTCCACTGATAAGTTGTCTGATGTTGTGTCAGAGTTTCACAACTCTGTCAGTGATTGTTGCGCGGCTAGGACAGCAGACAGCTGGTAAGCCCCGTGATGAAGAGAAGAAAATAAGTCATTCTTGCCTGTTTTAGCAGCGGTTCCTTGGACAGATCGCCTATAGCTTGTCATGCTGTAGCATTGTCAGATGTTCCCTAATGGTGCGTTCACACCGGACGCGAATAGCGCGTCAGGCGCGAATGGACACAAAAGTGGTCAAGTGTATAACTAGACGCGGCAGGCGCGAATTTGACGCGCTATTCGCGTCCGGTGTGAACGCACAGTAAGGTTGCAAGTTGAGGAGTGATATTTCATTCAGACTTTATTTGTGATTTAATTTTCCCATTTATGATTTGAAATCCAAACACCTTCCACACATCGCTTCTCAAATTGTCAGGAGTGGTGATCTCCGTTTCCATGGAGACATTGCTCGCCGCCATTATTGACAGTATTGTTATGACGATGCAGCGTGGATAACGCGCACAATTGTGTTACGATTCAATTTTTTAATTGTTTATCAGACGAAACAAAAGCATTTCATTTTCACATGCCTGTGTAAGCCAAGTTGGCGAGAAAAGCAAGATATCATATAATAAAAAAATAATAATAAAAAAAAAGCAATATTCGAATAGTAACTTCAGCATTCGAATAGTATTGATTTTTTTAATATTCGAATTATATTCGAATTTCGGAATTCGTTCCAACAGCCCTATTGCAAACGTAGCCGGCGCGTGTCTGTCGCGGTGTTTGGCAGGTGCTTGTGCGGGCGGTGCCGTCCCGTGGAAACTGCGCTGGAAAGCTTGTGCTGTAGGGCAGTGATTCGAGGAACTCACCCCGCGACCAGATGTGACTGAATGCTGAATGCATGCTGCCTGAATCCGTTTGTGCTGAAGATATAGCATACACACGACACATCTCAGGCAGGATCATGGTCCCCTTCAAGCCAGCACGCACGAGTAGCCTATGTTAATTATTTGTTTACTTTTTTCACGAAGTCTTATGAACCAACTTAAACAGTTATAGGTGACTATAGATGTGTTGTATAGACAATGATTATGTTCTATAATCTGCGCTATCTGAATACTCTCGTCTACTACTCGTCTCTCTAGTCACTCTCAGCGCTCTCACGGCGGGCTTTGGTAAACTCTCTCCCCAAGGTGACGTCATGGAATGCATTGTGGCGGAAAGGAGAATCGTTGGCGCTGTAAGATAGTACCTACTTTTTCGTATTTTATTCCGTTTTGTGATACCCAACAACATAAAATACAATTGATAACAGTTTAAATGTTCATTACCAACAAGCAAATTGCACAATTTTGTTGAAAAATTTTACCTGCAACACGGCCTTTAACCTTCTGAAACTCCTCCAGAGGGATGCCTCTTAGATGTTGATAGTGTCACTTGAGGATCTGCACTGGATAAGTCTGTTCAGGTAAATCAATAATTTGAGCAGTAAAGGTACCTTGTATCTGGTATTTGCTTTGCTTATGAGAAGCTAGAGAAATGTAAAAGGATTTTTTTCTGTACCTTGCCGAATGGTTAGAAAAACCAATGATTCTGCCGCTCCATGAAGAAAACCGTCGTCTAAGATGGCACACATCTCCAGAGTCTTTCCTTTGTGACTTCACAATTTTCAGAAAAACAGAGTTAAGACCACTTGGCCTGCTAAAAAAAAAAATATCCCAGAATCTGGTTTGCAAGTAGTTACTTCATGCAATACTCCTAAGTGGCGATCTTGACACAATGGACATTTTCCTCTTACGTCACACTTAGATTATCTATGGGCCCCCAGGGGCGTCGGACAGGGGGTAATAGTGGAAATGAGTAACAGGGGCCCTCGGCGAGGGGGGGGCCCCACAAAGATATATTGATAATCCATAATATTAAAATGACAAAATCACAAAAATCTGAGAAAACTCAGTAAAACCTCCGTAAAACTGAGAAATGTTCTTTAAATGCCTAGCAGCTTGTGCCCTCCCATGTTAGCGATCCCCCTATCAAAAGCACAAATGGTTTGGTCTTGTAGTACAGCGGCTAAATTCAGCTTGTGGCATGGAAAGGAGCCTCGCACTACAAAAAATTAAGCCTAAATCAGGTTATCAAAAAAGAAAAGAGTGGAAAAAAAGCTGCAGGAGAGCAGACAACTTCTGACTCTGGAATGGTGAGGCTTGCGAGAGAAAATTGTAACTGTGTGAATAAATCTTGTCAAAAGTAGCCTACCGGTACTTTATACAAAGTAAATAAATTGTGCAAATGAGACGATACCAGTCTTTCTGCACGGTTTTACTGAGTACGGAGACTTAATTAGATACACGCAGATAGACGGCTGCATTCAAACGGTCCACTTTTACAGCGTTCCTGTTTGCATCGCTGAGCACTGTAGCCAATCACAGAGATGTCTGTTGAGCGTATGAGTGTAGCGACAAATCCGAATTCCTTTCCGCTCAAATTTGAAAAATATTTGAAGGCTAAATTTGTATGTAGCTATTATTTACATTTATATTATTAATGTTAATAATTCACTTATTTAATTTATATTTTTATTTTCTAATAAACAAAATAGTTAAATAGTGAAAAAAAAATCTGTTTTAGAATGCCTTGCTATGATATTGCAATTGGTACTCAGAATATAACCGAATCTGAATCAAAGCTCTGATATTCAGGACAATGACTGAGATGATGATTACTGAAACACTATGCACATGATGGATTAAGGCCCTCCTTCTTGCCCTGTAATTGGATAGTTTCACTGTTAGCAGTTTCAGTTTTCTTTCTCTGAGTGGGATTCACTTCTGACTCACACATTAAGGAAAGTAGCTGTGTGAAATTGGTAGGAATCCCTTCTCTTGCTTGGAACTTCTTCATACCTTTAGATTGTTCAAACACTTGAATAGCTAGATTCTGACATTCTGATTCCTCTTCCAACAAAACAAAAAAATTCACCAAGTTATAAGGCTGGTCTGGTCTGGTGTTTTTTGCCAGTGAAAGTAACGAATAACATTTACTCATGCTACTGTAATTGAGTAGTTTTTTTGTGTACCTCTACATTTTTAAGTTGTTTTTAAAATCTGTAATTTTACATTTACTTAAATATGTTTTGTCTAAAGTATTGTACTTCGCACCCATTTTGGTGACACTATAATAACTGCACGCTATTAATCATTAGTTAAGCATTAGTAAACAGTTAATTCATCATTTACAAAGCATTAATAGACATTAATAAGCAGTTTATAAATACAGCTATAAAATGCTTTATTCTTGATTTAAAAGCATATCTGTGTTTAATAATTATATTTTCATACTTTATTAATGATCAATTTATAATTTCTAAATGAAGTATTGCATTATTTACAAACCAGTTATTTAGGAGTTGTCAGTGGTTCATAAGATCACTTAGAAAGTGTACGTAAATGATTAATAAACTATTTAAATGTACATGTATACATCTTATTATTCAGAGATAGTAATAGTTACTTAGTGTGTTAGTAAATGCTTTATTAACATGTATTTCTACGGCAATTAAGGGTTAATTCAGGTAGATATAAAGCATTTAGTAGTGGTCAGTTAACTATTTTTGTGAGCTCATCTAAAGTGAGGACTATTTATGCCCTGTGAAGCATTTATAAAGGAGATTTAAAGGCTGTTATTTCTATGTTCTGAATCTCTGTGTTGTGTTTGTTTATTTTTTTCAGTTTAGAAGACAAATGAGCCTTTAAATCTCCTTTGTAAATGCTCTACAAGGCATAAATAGTCCTCACTTTAGATGAGCTCACAAAAATAGTTAACTGACCAGTACTAAATGCTTTATAACTTTCTGAATTTACTACATTACAATTTCTAAGTGATCTTATGAATCACTGACAACTCCCAAATATCTGGTTTGTAAATAATGCTATACTTAATTTAGAAATGATATATTGATCATCAATAAAGTATGACAATACAATTATTAAACACATTATAGATATACTTATAAATCAAGAATAAAGCATTTATAGCTGTATTTATAAACTGCTTATTAATGTATATGAACGCTTTATAAATTATGAATGAACTGTTTACTAATGCTTTATAAATTATGAATTAACTGTTTACTAATGCTTAATTAATGATTAATAGCCTGCAGTTATTATAAAATGTTACCGTTTTGTTTTCTGCACTCCATTTTTCTGGCTGCTCTCTTAAAGGCCTGAGTGTGCTCGTTGTGCCACGGCGTTGGACTATGTTCTTTAATCTTCTTTAAGCGCAGCGGAGCAACTGTGTCTAAAGTGCTGAAAAAAAAAGAGTTAAAAGTTTCTGTTGCAATATCAAGTTCTTCTAAGCTATCCGGGATGCTGAGATGATGAAACTGATTAGGAAGATTATTGATAAAGCAATCTTTAGTGGCAGAAGTGATCGGTCTAACATATTTGTAACACGGAGTCGGCTTTGCAGCCTTGGCTAAATGTAATTTACAGGAGACTAGATAGTGATCTGAGATGTCATCGCTCTGCTGCAGTATTTCAACGGCATCAACATCTATTCCATGTGATAGTATTAGATCTAGAGTATGATTACGGCAATGAGTCGGTCCTGACACATGTTGTCTAACTCCAATTGAGCTTACAATATCTTTAAATGCCAATCCCAATACATCTTTTTCATTATCTATGTGTATTTTAAAGGGGTCATGACATGTTTTTTTTTATTTTATTATTATGTTCCCTTAGGTGCAATTATAGTATTACTATAGTTTTTTTTACAAAAAACTTTTAAAATGTAGTGATTTATGACCTTTTCCCACCCTGTTTCTCATCATCAGATTCAAACAGTCTGTTTTGGGGTATTTCCCCTTTAAGAGTTCAGTGTTAACGCCCACTGTTATGATTGGCTAACGTCAGTGCCTATGCATCAATTATTAACGCCCCCAGCCAGAAGGTTTGCGGATTCGGCGCAACTGTTTAATAGCGGGTGATGCATGCGAAGCGATGGCTCTTGCAATGATAAAACCTTATTATGTTTGAGCCGGAATCAGATGAGGAATCACCACAAAATGAAGCATCACCACAACAACGAAGACTGGATCAGCCCGTGTCCACATGGAAAGTGAAACTATTTAGAATTAATAAAAAAAAAATAACCCGAGACACTTGAAAACGGATTATTGTTGCATAATTATCCTATAGCTTAATTTGCTAACAGTTTAACATTATTTAACTAATTCCAATGAAATGATAGGGTGTACCACGGACAAAAATGCATGCACAGACAGGCCATCTTTGAAGATGCAGCATTGATAAAGGCAACATTTTTGATTTTCTATCACATGTAGGCCTACTAGAAAGGCGACATATTTTCAAGATTCTCTTATACAAATGTGTTTATATTAGCCATGGTAAAAAGTAAGTTTGCGTCGTCGTTATTGAGCCCAGAAGAGTCGGCACGGACTTATCTTTGAGCAACAGTTTTCTGGCAAAGCCAAGCATCATATTGGGATTTTTTCCTCAAAACAGTCATCCTTAAATGTATAGAACACTGCCGTGACTGGGACGTCCGCAAAAAATAAAGTGCATCCATTTTTCCCTGACGACTGGATCTTTCAGCGTATTTAAAAAGTAGTTTAAAGTTTTAAATACATTACTTACAGTTTGCGTCGTCGATGTTGAGCCCAGAATAGTCGGCACAGACTTATCTTTGAGCAACAGTTTTCTGGCAAAGCTCAAAACAGTCATCCTTAAAATGTATAGAACAAACGCTTAAACTAACACTGCCGTGACTGAGACGTCCGCAAAAAATAAAGTGCATCCATTTTTCCCTGACGACTGGATCTTTCTGCAGCGTATTCAAAGATGTTGTTTGTCCACAGCCAGGAACAGCACATCTGCGTGGCATCGTGATTTCCCTGTACACAGACCCACTCGCTGTCCGTCGACTGAACACTTGTGAGGCGCGCGGCGCGCGGGCGCGACAACGATACGAAATGAGCGTAGTTGTCTTGCGCTTAAAGCGTAGTTGTCTTGTGCTGGAGGCGGTCATATGCAAACGCTGGTACGTCACTTCGTACCGTGACGTCACTTCTTACCATGGATCCAGAACGAGCTGTATTTAGAGCTTGATTAAATAAATGATTCGTTTATAATGGGGAGGACGTCTTAAGCTATGAAACTTGCAGGACGTTTTAATGGTACAAAGACCTCTTATATACCAAAAGATCAAGGCAAATTTGGTTTCTCATGTCATGACCCCTTTAAAATCACCAACAATTAGTACTTTATCTGCTGCCAATACTAATTCTGATAGAAAGTCCGCAAATTCTTTGATAAAGTCTATATGGTACCCTGGTGGCCTGTATACAGTAGCCAGTAGAATTTTCAAACGTGATTTATCGTTTACACTATATATTTTTACATTAAGCACCAGCTCTTCAAAATAATTATATTTAAAGCTAGATTTCTTAGTGGTTTTGAAAATATTACTATAAATTACAGCAACACCTCCTCCTTTGCGTTTCAGACGAGGTTCATGTTTATAACCGTAATCTTGTGGTTGACACATTTAAAGCAATGTAATCATTTGGTTTTAGCCAGGTTTCTGTGAAACACAGCACATCTAGGTTATAATCTGAAATCAAATCATTAACTATTAGTGCTTTTGAAGTAAGAGATCGAATATTCAGCAACCCAAGCTTTATCAGTGTAAAGAGCGCAGGTGAGCTCACACAGTCCTGAGGAGCACCTGTGTGCGTTATTTTTTAGTCTGATAGGATGTTATTGATCCTCACAACCATGGCTGGTTAAAAAAGAGTGTTATTGATCAGGAAAGCGTTAACAGTCAACTACCAATGAAAACTAGCCTTCGGGCTAATTTGGGTACATTTACATTTATGAATGTTAATTAATGTACACTGTCCCTTTTCTAAATAAATAAATAAATAAACTGGCTCATTTTCTGGATCAGAAGGTGAGGTTGAACTGTATTAAAAGTAGAACTAAAGTCTTCGAAGAGCAGACGTGCATAATCTTTGCTGTCCTCTACATGTTTTAAAATCAGGTGCGTAATACTGTTGACAGCATCATCAGTACCTTTCCTCTGCCCGTAAGCAAACTGTAAAGGATCCTGCAGCGGATCAGTATTGGCTCTAAGCAGAGATACCAGCATTTTTTCCAGACATTTCATTACAACAGATGTTAACGCCATTGGTCTGTAATCATTATTATCCATCGGGCATGATTTCTTTGGGACAGGTATGATAACAGATTTTTTCCAGAGGCTGGGAACAGTGTGAGTGCCTACCGATTGTTGGAAAATGGGCCACCAGGCTGGGGTCAATTCCTCTGCAAAAGTCTTTAACAAAAATGCTGAGATGCCATCCGGGCCAGTGGACTTTTTGCCACACACCTGTTTAAAGACAGACTGTACCACATGTTTTTCCACATTAGGTTGTCCACATTTCCACAACGCATGGGAAGAACCCCAGCAGAGTGTTACACTCCTGAGAATGGTCCTCCGTTTCAAACCTGCAGTAGAATACATTTATTTAATTCACTTTATGATGTGTTCATGGAAATAAAAGGTCTTCTGCCACAGTTCCCATGTTAGTTATGGCTTTTACTGAATCCCACAGTCCTTTAGAGTTTGATACAGCAAAGCTTTCCTCTATAATATCCTTTTGTCGCCTTCGGGCCTCCCGGAGCAGCTGGTTGAGCTCTTGTTGTACAATCTTCAGTTACAACCGATCACCGTTCCTGAAAGCAGCTTTTTTCCTGTTAATGTACTCCTCCACTTCCTTTGTTATATAAGACTTGTTGTTAGTGTACACAATAATGTATTTTTTTCCACAACATTATCCAGACAAAAAAGGATATAACTAGTTATTGACTCAGTGGCATCATCTACCGGTATGTTTGTACTCTGGAAGATGCTCCAGTCAGCGCAGGTGAAACATCCTTTAAGTGTTTCAAAACTATCTTCTAACCACACAGCCACTGTTTTAGTCTGTGGTTTAGTTTGCTTAAGCACAGTTTTATAAATTAGATTAGTACATTATGGATTGTTATTTGTGCTTTCTATGTTGATGCAAGTTTGCATGTCATACGGTAATAACCCACAAGGTGGGAGTATTGTATTATAGCAAGAGATCCGTGATGACGATTTTGCTGTGTTCAGTGATGAGCGCCAGTGCATTGAAAAGTTATTTTAAAATTATAGCAAATGTTGCACCAGACATGAGGCCACTACAAATCATTACTGATTTTAAATGTGTTCGTTTGGGAATAAAGGCTACGTAATTTAATCCACAGCATGCACATTTCAACATTCTTCTTTAAGATATAGAATTGGACAAAAACCTTCTTAAGTCTTCTCTGCATATTATATGTCCCTTTTACACATGCCCCAGATATTTTTTATTTTCATACATTTTAATTACTTCTGTATAAAGCAGATTTAAATGACCCAAAGACGCAGGACCTTTGCTATACAATTCCTAGACAAAATGGTGGAAGACAACGGTTTCCAAGGTAGGATTGGTTAATAAAAAAGGTGGGGCTTAGCAAAGGTGTATTTGCATCATGATTTGCGTGTCTGTTTAAGATATCAGTATATAAGATAAGAGTTTTGACTAGTCATAGGGCCCTATCTTGCACCCAGCGCAATTGACTTTGAACACCGACGCATGTATCATTCCTATTTTGCACCCGCGCACAGCGGACTTTTCCCTCCATAGACTCACGTCGGTAAATTAGGAAATGAACTTGCGCTCGCGGGGGCGGTTCAGCGCAAAGAGGAGGCGTGTTCCGGCGCAAAACTTCCATGGTGCTATTTTCCAGTTTTAGAAAGCAATTGCGCCATTGACCAGGGAAAAAACAGTCTAAAGACAGTGGCGCGTTGCGCGTTAGTGATATGGTATTTTGAGGGCGCGTGCTTGGCCATAATGTTAACGCGCATCCACTTTGATTCTCTAATATAAACAGATGCAGCAGTTTTCATTTTTGCAAATCATACATTATTTCAAGGAAAAATATTAACACACGAGGGAAATCATTGTTGTGTCCGTGAAGATGTGAAAAAGATCTATCTAGATAAAAAAAATAAAAAATAAATCTAGATTAGGCTACACATTTACTACCCAAATTATACGCCTGTTTAACCGAAGCTAATTTGGGTGGGTTTCTCCCATTATCCCCAATGTCACTTCTCTCTGTTTTACAGCCCTGACGAGAACGTCGCTTTCCTCGGCTGTGAACCGCTCCTGGCGTGCGCTGGCAAATCCGCCGTTATAATAGCAATCCGCCATGTAACAAGCGCGCCGGCTCTTAAAGGGAATGTGAGATGACGCTCTGATTGGTTTATTTCACGTTACGCCCAAACCACACCTATGAATAATGAAGCTACTTCAGACCAACCCCTTTTAGATTTGCGTCGGGCGCAAGAGTCATTTATCCCGCCGGGAAAATAGCAACAGCGCCGGGATACGCCCACAAAGTTACTTGCGCTTTGCACTTTGACACTTGCGTTTCAGATCGTTAAAATAGGGCCCACAATGTGAATTCCGACTTATTCTTTAGATACTAGTACCTATCAAGTAGATTCTACCTATTAAATAGATACTAGTACCTATTAAATAGATACTAGTACCTATTAAATAGATACTAGTACCTATTTATTAGATGCTAGTATTTATTCCAAATGTTAGTAAGATTTTTTATTTTAGTAAAATTTGTAATTGAACTCTACAGTTGTCGTTCTGACTAGTCATAACATAAGACGAGTAAAAAAGCAGTTGTGACTAGTAAAATAAGAATAGTTAGTAACAATTACAATTGCTCTGGCCCCCTTCCTGTTCGCCGGAGTGATGAGATAGTTAGTAGATTGTGTTCACTCAATGGCTGGCTGTCTGGGTGGTGTCCACGAAATAATATAGAATTCATAGACAATTGGAAAAGTTTTTGGGGCAAACCTGACCTGTTGAAAAGAGATGGTATTCATCCCTCCTGGGATGGTGCTGCTCTTCTCTCTAGTAATATGGCATATAGTCTTAGAGATAAAACATGACAATCTGGGCCTCAGGTCAGGAAGCAGACAGACTGGCTTAACCGACCGTCTGCTAGCGGCCTCACGTCACCAAGGTCAGATAAATCCCATCACATAGAGCCTCTTTCACCTAGATATCATCATATAGAGACTGTGTCTGTTCCCCGAACTTGGAAATCCAAAATACGTTCAAACCCATCTAAGGTTAAAAATTTAATTGATCTTCAACAAATAAAAAACAGATATAATACAAATGAGCAAATGATAAAGCTTGGGTTGCTGAATATTCGATCTCTTACTTCAAAAGCGCTAATAGTTAATGATATGATTTCAGATTATAACCTAGATGTGCTGTGTTTAACAGAAACCTGGCTAAAACCAAACGATTACATTGCTTTAAATGAGTCAACCCCACAAGATTACGGTTATAAACATGAACCTCGTCTGAAACGCAAAGGAGGAGGTGTTGCTGTAATTTATAGTAATATTTTCAAAACCACTAAGAAATCTAGTTGTAAATATAATTCTTTTGAAGTGTTAGTGCTTAATGTAAAAATATATAGTGTAAACGATAAATCACGATTGAAAATTCTGCTGGCTACTGTATACAGGCCACCAGGGCACCATACAGACTTTATAAAAGAATTTGCGGACTTTCTATCAGAATTAGTATTGGCTGCAGATAAAGTACTAATTGTTGGTGACTTTAATATACACATAGATAATGAAAAAGATGCATTGGGATTGGCATTTAAAGACATTATAAATTCAATTGGAGTTAGACAACACGTGTCAGGACCGACTCATTGTCGTAATCATACTCTAGATCTAATACTATCACATGGAATAGATGTTGATGCCGTTGAAATACTGCAGCAGAGCGATGACATCTCAGATCACTATCTAGTCTCGTGTAAATTACATTTAGCCAAGGCTGCAAAGCCGACTCCGTGTTATAAATATGTTAGACCGATCACTTCTGCCACTAAAGATTGCTTTATCAATAATCTTCCTAATCAGTTTCATCAGCTCAGCATCCCGGATAGCTTAGAAGAACTTGATATTGCAACAGAAACTTTTAACTCTCTCTTTTCCAGCACTTTAGACACAGTTGCTCCGCTGCGCTCAGTGGTGTATCCAGGACATTTTTACTGGGGTGGCCAATATGGGACACAAAGCTAGTGTGGGGTGGCCATATCTACTATAAAGTAATGTTATGTAAACCTTGAAACTCGCATGAACAATAGAGGATTCTAATAATAGTAACAAAGTGCAATAGAGGTAGCTAGTTCTTGCTTTTTGCTCATTCTCCTGCTACAAAATGCTTTCACATCATAGGCCATAAGACCACAAGACAAGACTTAAAGTCCAATGATGCCAACTGGTGGAATGGTACACAGAAGTCACGGTTCGGTATGAATTCGGTACAATGGAGGGAAAAGCAAAACAAAAATGCAGAAGGCATTTTTATTTTATTGTGCATGTCTCAGTCTGTACCACCTAGTGTCATACAGTCTAGAGGTCGACCGATTCATCGGTTTTGCCGATTAATCGGCACCGATAGTTGATTGGTGGAACTATCGTTATCGGCAAAAATACATACCGATAGTTTTTCCTGGTTGCGTCCGTTGCTGGAGCGGCTGAGAAGCGCGCGCTGTCATTCATTACACCGAGAGAGAGAGCTGAGAAGGGTCTGCTGGCATCATGCAGTACAAGAGCGGCCTCTAGAGGTGTAATAAAACTATTGCTGATGCCACGTGTTGTTTATTTCGACACGTGATGCTGCGTGCTGCACTGAGAGCACATGCTGCGCGGAGAGCGCTGACATCAGATGCACCGACAGGCAGCTAAAAGGTAGCCTATGTATACACTACATTTTCATATCATTATAAAGTGATTAATTTGTTGACTAAATGCTGCATTAGTAGAGAAAGAACAGCACAACAGTATGTTTGTTTGCCTTCAAGGCTGAGAGGACGCTAACATTAGTAGTAGCCTACCTCAAACGGTTAAAACACTGACAAAAATAAACGTAAGTCCCACCCGAATGTTTAATGTCACAATTGTTACCTCTATTTGCATTAGTTTTTATCCAGCTGGTCACTTTTATGCACTTAATATGCAGAGAAGTTGCATATTTAAAGCTAGAGACGTAAGATAGCAAACTGATATGTTCATAAAGCTGACAGAAACGCATTCGATTTCGGTTATTTTTTCATCATCACTTTAATACATGTTTTGTTATTTTGATTAAGATAATCATCAAGTGTTTATAAAATAGAAGCAAAAGTGTGAGACTATAATATAGAGCATTAAAATGACAATGACATAAATATTAAATATATTATATTTAATATTTATGTCATTGTCATTTCAATGCTCTGGCGTTGTAGATATTTAAGCATGACTGTTTGGATTTATATGAAATGATAACACTTACAATTAAATTCCATATGTAACATTAACTAAGGTTAATAACTGCTGTGTAAGGATTGTTCATTATTTGTTTATTAACATGTAGCCTACTAATACATTTTTAAATTAAGGTTTTTATTTGTTAACCATAGTTAATGCACTATCAAACTAACATGAATGATCAAGGTGCAATTGTATTGCTCAAATATTATACCAAATATTATAATATCATATTATATATACAAATATATAATATATGTTACTTTTTTATTCATTAAGTTGGCTTGAAAAAGAACAGTTAAACAGTTTTTAAATGTAACTGGTTTTATTTGTTATTTAGAGTATTACTTATTATTTATTATATATTTATTGACTTCAATATTTATGCATATTATATATTTATTTCATTTAGCATGTTTTCATGGTTCAATACAGTTGTATTATTTTTATAATAAAGTTCAGCACTGTTTTACTTGGAGTGTTATGTTTGTTTTTATCCAGTATCAATTTAAAAAAACTATCGGTTCATTAATCGGTTATCGGCAAGTATGGCCCAACCTAGCTATCGTTATCGGTAAAATCCACTATCGGTCGACCTCTAATACAGTCCCATGAGCAGCTGCAACAGCCTGAAGTGTGTAAAGTAATATGTGAACAGTAAACAATAAGTACCCCACATTATCTTGTTAACATTAAGTTAGTTAACATTAACTTGTAAACAAAATAAGACAATCAGCCATAAAACTGAAAATACAGCATCTTTTATTTATGTGCTGATTGCCTAATCCTAACCTTGCGTCTAAATGAGTTGCTTACATTAACAAAATGAGCCTACAATAGCAGACATAAGCCCTTTAAATAAAAATAAATGGCCATGTTTTATAAAAAGGTTCACAAAACTAAATAAAAATGTTTAGAAAATATGTAACGTTAATTTAGTTGTAGGTTACGTTCTCATATGCATTTTTTCTCTCTAATGTCACGGAATAATCTGGTTTACTGCTTTACACAACTCTTTTGTAGTGTGGTTTGGTCTACTAAAGTGTTGTACTTAAATAAACATTCACGAATGTACCTTACTACTTCTCGCCGCCGATTCCTGGTGGTTTAGAGAACGCATCCTGTCGTTTCAAAGAATAGTACACCGGCGAGCGCGAAGTAAATGCCTCGTCCATTTGGGAAGGCGCGCGCGCAGTCATCGGAGGCTCGCGCTGCGGAGGCGAAAGTATAAACAAACAGCTTAAGGCGGAGCTATAGATTAGGTTTCCACAAATAACCCGCGTATCTAGCAGTAGTTCCGCAGCATTACATTCATAATTTGCACGCGAGTTTTATTTATTTTTATACCATGTATTCTCCGTGTAAATTCATGCACCGAACCGTTTCGGTTCAATACGAATACATGTACCGTTCCACCCCTATGCCAACAGACCAAAAATATTTTAAGGATTAAGGTGCTTCTTTAAAAAGTAACTTTTGAACATTGTACTGGCCCTAAATCAGTTGATCAGCTGTCATCATTGACAGCATCTCTTGTTGTGTTGACGAACATGCAACTACCTATCAGATCTGGGGTGGCCACAGGGGTGGCCAATGAGCTTTCAGGGGTGGCCCTGGCCACCCCAGGCCACCCCCTAGAATCGCCACTGGCTGCGCTTAAAGAAGATTAAAGAACATAGTCCAACGCCGTGGCACAACGAGCACACTCAGGCCCTTAAGAGAGCAGCCAGAAAAATGGAGCGCAACTGGAAGAAAACAAAACTAGAGGTGTTTCGGATTTCATGGAAGGAGAGCTCGATTGCTTACAGAGAGGCCTTAAAAGCTGCTAGATCTGCTTATTTTTCAACCCTATTAGAAGAAAATAAACATAATCCTAGGTATTTATTTGAAACAGTGGCTAAACTAACGAAAAAGAAAGCTTCAAGCCCAGAAGTTTCCAAGCAACACAGCAGTAATGACTTTATGAACTTCTTCACTTATAAGATCGATAATATCAGGGACAAAATTATAACTATGCAACCGTCTAATACAGTATCGCATCAGGAAGTGCATTGTAGTCTCCCTGAGGGAAAATTTGATTCATTCATTGCTATAGGGGAGGAAGAATTTTGCAAACTCGTCAAATCATCTAAATCGACAACGTGCATGTTAGACCCTATACCGACTAAGCTGCTGAAAGAGATGCTTCCAGATGTCATAGATCCTCTTCTTAATATCATTAATTCATCTTTGTCTCTAGGATACGTACCAAAAACCTTTAAGCTAGCTATGATTAAACCGCTTGTTAAAAAACAGCAACTTGATCCTACAAAACTAGTCAATTACAGGCCGATCTCTAATCTGCCATTTCTGTCAAAGATATTAGAAAAAGCAGTATCCTCACAACTGTGTTCTTTTCTTGAAAGTAATGATATCTGCGAGGATTTTCAGTCCGGATTTAGACCGTACCATAGTACCGAGACAGCTCTCGTTAGAGTCACAAATGATTTGCTCTTATCATCCGATCGTGGTTGTATCTCTCTATTAGTATTACTGGATCTTAGTGCTGCATTTGACACCATTGACCACAACATCCTTTTAAATAGACTCGAACATTATGTTGGCATTAGTGGAATTGCACTAGCATGGTTTAAATCATACTTATCTGACCGTTATCAGTTTGTAGCAGTAAATGAAGAGATGTCTTATCAATCACAAGTTCAGTATGGCGTACCACAAGGCTCAGTACTAGGACCGCTGCTGTTCACTCTGTATATGCTACCATTAGGAGATATCATTAGGAAACATGGAATTAGCTTTCACTGTTATGCCGACGATACTCAGCTGTATATTTCTTCAAAACCTAACGAAACCTACAAATTAACGGAATGCATAGCTGATATAAAAAATTGGATGACTAGTAATTTCCTACTACTAAATTCAGAAAAAACAGAGATTCTAATTATTGGACAAAAAACTTCCACACGTAATAACCTAGAGTACTGTCTAACACTTGATGGCTGCTCTGTTAAGTCTTCGTCGTTGGTTAGGAACCTGGGTGTGCTCTTTGATACCAATCTTTCATTTGAAAGTCATGTGTCTAGTATCTGTAAAACCGCTTTCTTCCATCTTAAAAATATATCTAAATTACGTCATATGCTCTCAATGAATAATGCAGAACAATTAGTTCATGCGTTTATGACCTCAAGGCTAGATTATTGTAATGCTCTACTGGGTGGTTGCCCTGCACGCTTAATAAACAAACTACAGCTAGTTCAAAACGCAGCAGCTCGAGTTCTTACTAGAACCAGGAAGTATGACCATATTAGCCCCGTTCTGTCAACACTGCATTGGCTGCCTATTAAACATCGTATAAATTTTAAAATATTGCTGATCACTTACAAAGCACTAAATGGTTTAGCTCCGCAGTACTTGAGCGAGCTCTTAACGCATTATAGTCCTTCACGTCTACTGCGATCTCAAAACTCCGGCCAGTTAATAATACCTAGAATATCAAAATCGACTGCTGGCGGTAGATCCTTTTCCTACTTAGCACCAAAACTTTGGAACAGTCTTCCTACCATTGTCCGGGAAGCAGACACACTCTGTCAGTTCAAATCTAGACTAAAAACACATCTCTTCGGCCTAGCATACACATAACACATTATAGACTTATATAATTAGGCTGCATAGCTTAGAACAGCCGGGACCGGGAACACTTCCCGTAATCCTGATGTACTTGGTACATCATAAGAAGGATGGCGTCTACGCTAATATTAGTCTCTCTGTCTATCCCGAGGTTTACTGCTGTCCACCGGAACCAGGCCGTATCCAGATCTGATGAAGGACCAGCGCCAGGACACGACGACGCCACTGACCTGAAGTGTCAACCAGTCTCTCCTCCTCTCCACTCCGACTTCAACCAACCGGAACTGGACAAATACTCTGATTCATTCTGAACTTCATACACTGTTCACTCATTGGCCAGAGGAGAACTGGCCCCCGACTGAGCCTGGGTTCTCCCAAGGTTTTTTTCTCCCTTCTGTCACCTGATGGAGTTTTGGTTCCTTGCCGCTGTTGCCTTACCTTCTGGCTTGCTTAGTTGGGGACATTTAATATTCAACAATATTATAGATCTGCCTTAAAGGTGGACGATGATGAAATTATTTTTTGTATTATTTTCATGTTATCACTGTGAAGCTGCTTTGATACAATCTGTATTGTAAAAAGCGCTATATAAATAAAGATGACTTGACTTGACTTGACAAAATATGTCTAATAAATAGTGGTTGGGGGGGGGGGGGGTGGCGCTCGTCTGAAGTATAAAATCATTGGTTACCCGTAAGCCAATCACATAACGTTTGGTTATGCGCCAGCACAGCAGCATCGAACTGCCACTGTAAACACATTATAAATAATGCGAAAACGAAACCATCGAGAGAAATACCGGAGTGAATGGCTGTCAACGACTTTTGTAGATTATGTGATGTAAATCTACGCATCCACGGCACAATCGGGGCCTCTAAACTAATATTTGACAGTAAAGAGAAACAGGAAAATATTTGCAGCCAACTGTCAAAGTTAGGATTAGTTCTGTCAAACACAGCTCTTTGTTCATTTCGAGTCTGTCGGAAATGCTGCAACTTAATTGCAAGATTACAGCATGACATGGCAATATTTACGAACTGGAAAAAAAAAGGAGACACTGACCTGTCAAAAGGGTGCCAGTTCGAGCTCGATAGATAAAAGAGACCTAGATATCACATATCGACATCACCTCCATTCAAAATGTTTACCAAACACTCTTCTTGTTCGTCCTTCAGTTTGGAAATGCCGGGAATATTCTCCACAACAGAGCGAATTGCATCCCTTGTCTCCATATCCGCGGTCGTTTTCGATTTCCCCAATCTCAAACTCGGCGCTTAGCGTCTACGTCACGGCTCTCAGCCAGCTCTCTGTTCGTTGATTGGCCGGCTGTTTTCAGGCCGGAGGAAAACTGAGAGACATGTCGATGTCTCAGACTAAGTACAGAAGCGAAATGAAATTGAGCGGAAGTACGAAGTCTGACGTAGTCAGGCTATATTTTTTGGCCAGAGGCTAAAAACTACAGCCAGTAGAAGGCACTAGATCTGCATGTTTTCAACCCGCCCATAGAGGGAGGGATCTCACTCACAGAATGTACGAACAGTGTCAGCCATCTTTTATTTGGACGCTAAGCTAACGGGTTCTTATTCTGTGGAGAAAGTAGTAGAAGTTACCATCCTTTTTCACAGACATGTCCGACCGTCGAGATCGTCCAAAATGTCCAGGATTCGGCTTTTGCTTTCTGCAGTCGCCATTCATTGTTTACATGCACACCTTTTGTTTCAATCTAACTGAATTCATTCCGATTGGTGAATCTGAATATAGTGTTTACATGAACGCTAAACAAGTGATCGGTTGATGTGCGTTTAACCATTGCTAAGAAAATTCCCGCTCCTCCATGAGAGATAGCCTATGAGACCGGCGCGTCTCGCAGGTGCATCTCATCAGTAATCACGCCACCGGCCTCACGTCGTTCTCCCGCGGCCCTAGCCTCGTCCTGCCTGCCACAGTAAACATAATGAATGGCGACTGAAACGCAAAAGCCGAATCCTAGACATTTTGGGCGATCTCAAATTACCGGGCAGACTCGTCACAGAGACTCACTCGCTCTCTTAACAGTAGGTGTGGCCTCGTAGGGCAGTGAAGCAAGTGCATTCTGGGAGTGGTTGTCTTTCATCCCCATAAGCCAAAAATATAATTTCTGGCTTTTCTCAGTCTAGAAGGCTCCAAATTCAAAAATAATTTCACATTTCTACTACATAAATGACCCATTTAAAATACACATTCATCTTTCCAGAGGTGAAGTATCCCTTTAATTACAATTACGACAAGTCAAAATTGGAATTAAGGTATCTGGAATTTGATTTTTGACTAGTCAAAACTAAATCATGACTAGTACAGCAAGGGGTATTTAATGCTAAAACGGCTTGCCATAGCCAGGGTATTTAATGCTAATGCGGCTTGCCATGCGCACTTAGCACTTGCATTCACCATGAGCGTATTATTTAAACCCCTTTTTACGTATACATTTGTTTTATGCACCATTCTATATGCATATAAGTTATTGGAGAAAATATATAAAATACCATAGATATATGAGCTGTTGGAGAAAAATAAAACTAGGCTACACAAATGGAAAAAAAAAAAAAAGAAGTAAACTTTGACTGTGAACATAAGGTAGCTATGCGATTAAAACTCAATATAATTGATAGGCTATATTATGCACTATTATGTGATTTATTCTCAAAATAATGAATAGGCTATTAATGTACTGAATCCGAAATCGCCCCCGCTATGAGGGACAGTGTCCGAAACCATAGTGGATTGGGTGCACCCATTCAATCCCACATGCGCACAAATTTACGCCTAGTTTATTTTTTTATAAATCCCGATATGTGCGTGGAAAATCCTTATATACTGTCTGTGGGAAAATCGCGTTCGTACGCAAATTTCTATGCCCATTTTGTGCGTAAGCAACGTGATACGCCCCTGTTCTCCCAACATTTGAGATTTAACGGCTCTATAAATAAAATAATAAATTTTTAAAACCGCCCAAATACATGATTTAACGTTTCAGTTTTGGGGTTCTGAATCCTGACCTTTCCTCCATTTTAAACTTCACAGCGTAGTGATCCGTTTCAACGTGAAACCGTTGCACAATCTTACGCAACGCTCCTGGCCCATGAAGATTTCGCCATTGGTCAATCATTGGCGAGTAAGGCGTGTCATAATGGTTGTCATAATTTTCATTGGCCGAGTAAGCATTAAAGGCGTGGCTATGGATTTCATTCACAAATCTCTCAGGCTGCAGTTCACGTCCGTGTGCATGTTGCTCTTAAAGAGATACAGGCCAGTTTACATGTCTTCTGGAATGGTCAGAATCAGTGATTTGATTGCAATATTATTTAACTTATTACTCATGTCGCATCAGATACATTTGTACTACTTTCGCATTTGAGACGTCTTAGTTGTATGCTTGTTTACTGATTTCACAATGGAAAAAGCTGTTAAAACATTATGAGGAAGAAAATGTCCCCAGAATAATACCAAACATCTCACGACAAATATACATAAATTAGTTAAATCATTAATTAGTTAACTCTTTTGAGTTAGGATTAAGGCTAGCTACAGCATTTGTCAGCAGTGCAGTTTCCACAGCTGGTTCGAAGGATTAGTGCTGCATGGGCAACGCATCCAAAATTAAAGTTTGTGTTTACATAATAGCTACTCTATGTGTGTGTAATTATTTTGTATAAATACAATCACATGCATGTGTATATTTAAGAAAATGTGTTATTTATATAAAATATGTATATAGTTTATATATAAATATAAAGTAGTCGACATGCAAATATTTCTTTAAAAATATAGCCTACATGTGTATGTATTTATAGCATGTACAAAATAATTATACACAGTACAAACGCATATTATGTAAACACAGATAGATAGATAGATAGATAGATAGATAGATAGATAGATAGATAGATAGATAGATAGATTTCATTTCAGTGGGTGTAGTGTGGCTGTATAAAAATATATTTACAATAACGTAATGCATTTATTATAAATGCAACAATTAAAAACAATCCAAAATATTTGTGCATTATTTTTTCATACATTTAAATCCAAAACAAAAACATCAACGAAAAACTTCATTTATTATGCAAACGAAATCTTGTTAATATGAACTACATCGAGATTAAAACTAGACTTCAAGTGTGTCGGGTGACATGGTCTGTCGTGGGTCCGTAAATTAGCTCTTTCGGTGTTCGCTTACCACGTGATACTGATAATGAGAATGAAGTTATGGTTTTGTTGTCTTCTTGCGTAATGATCTTCTATCCCATAATAAGTGTGAATATACATTACATTACATTACACACACACACACACACACACACACACACACACACCCGCAGCACGTACTGTATCTTTTCGACCTGCGTGTGTTTACCATAGACAGTATGGTGTTTACACTTCGGGTCCGCTGCACCCATGCCAAGTTTGCCAACACACACATGACACGGATGGGCGGAGCTACGAGTCATTCACTGGCCAGTAGCAGAAGAGCGGAGCAATTACTGGCTATAGTGTAGACCAATAAGATGGTTACTATCTGACGGCAGCGGCCAACGAGAGTCTGTGCGTGGATGGCACTAAATTGGGCACGTGCGTCTATGCACATGTTGACACTCGGGAAGTGAGGAGGAGAGCGAGAGAGAGAGAGAGAGAGAGAGAGAGAGAGAGAGAGAGAGAGAGAGAGAGAGAGAGAGCTGGTCTGTGGGATAGGGATAGGGATAGGGATAGACTAGAAGGTATCGCCGGGAAGGGTTTGCGTTGATTTCACAGGCGCGCCTGAAGGTGAGGTATGTTTTCAAAACAATTCGTTATTAGGTAGCATAATGTCATTAAACAGGAATAGTATGAGATTGCTATTTGCATTGCTCACTTTTGATTGTTAAACTGGTATTTGATAGTCCTCATTTATCTGAAATTGTCCTATCACTGCAACTCGGCGTGTGTATTGTGTGTGTGTGTGTGTGTGTGTGACTTAAGTCACGTGCAATAATTTTGTGTGTGTGTGTGTGTGTGTGTGTGTGTGTGTGTGTGTGTGTGTGTGTGTGTGTGTGTGTGTGTGTGTGTGTGTGTGTGTGTGTGTGTGTGTGTGAAGAAGGATCATTTGTATAGTATGTAGTAGGCCTATATGTTTTCTAAGAATAGCCTACATAAAATTGTTATACACAAATGATAATGTCAGGGCATTATCACAACACAAACAGCAATACATGTAAAGGTTTATTTAATTTTTATGTTTTATGGATATAAAGTTGAAAATAATTGAAATTTCGTCAAGAAGTGCATAACAATGCAAAGGAATGTTGGGAGTTAGTGCTGATTGTGTGTGTGTGTGTGTGTGTGTGTGTGTGTATGTATGTGTGTATGTGTGTGTGTGTGTGTGTGTGTGTGTGTGTGTGTGTGTGTGTGTGTGTGTGTGTGTGTGTGTGTGTGTGTGTGTACACAACAGAAGTGGAGCCATAAGTGACCCTAACTGTCATTTTCATTGCTGCTGACTGTCTGAGCAGCACAGAGAAAGAGTCTGAATGAGAAACAAGAAGGGTATACAGAGAAACCTATTAAAGGAATACAGGAGGAGAGACGCATACTTTGTTTTTACTATGGATTTGCAACAGAGGCACACTTGAAGAGAAAGAGCAGGGGGAAAAAAAGAGATATTAAAAAATTTGGGGGGAGGGGCGGGTGACATGAGCGAGTGAAAAGTGAGGGTGTGTGCGTGTGTGTTTGTCTCCGGGTGTTTGTATGCCCCTGCCCCTTTCCGTGTGTGTGTGTGTGTGTGTGCCAGAGGGAGGAGAGGAGAAAATAAAAAAGAAATGGAGAGACCCTAGCTGCCTTCTTTAACCACTAGTGTTAAAGCATCCCACTGCACCCCTCCCCCAATTTTCCTGCTCTAGACGACACACACTTACACAACCATGCATGCACACACTTGCACAGGCTTGCATGTTCCTCGCTTCTCTCTAATCTCAGAGGGTCTACTCTAGACAGACCCCATGCATTCTGTTATGTCTCAGACAAAACATTATGGATGTTATTGGTTTTATTTGGTTTTATCGAAATTGGGTTCATTTTGGAATATTTAGTGTCTGAAAGCCACAATGAAAACCTTGGTTTTCAAATCTAATTTGAATCTCGGAATCAATAGTTTTAGCATTTAATGAAGCATTTGATAAATGAAAAATATTTTTTTTTTACAATTTGAAGGTCACTAATCAAATGTAATCAAATTTGTGACATTGCCAATGGGAAGTCTGGTACAAAAGGTCAGATTTCCTTGCTTGCATTAAAGCAAAACCAATCGTACATATAGACATACAGACATTCATGTCTCATTTAAATTAAATTGGTATGCTGATAAAATCATTTGGAATTAAAAAAAAATTGTTAAATGCAAAATTCACTAGTGGTCTCACTTTCGGGTTCCACAATTTGTGCAAATTTGCTTTTTTGCCTACTTAATTTCTTCTGTTCTACATTTTTTCCATCTCTTTCCCACAGTCATGCAGTCCTCAGAATCTCCTTCCTCTCAAGCGGATTCGCTATGCTCCAACAACAGTTTCTTGTTCAGTGATGGTGAGACAAATGTTTACCTGTTGGAGGACAGGGACAGGCATTCGTCTCAGTCCATTCTCTCTAACAGAAGTGGTTACAGTCTGAACGGAGAGCAGGAGCGTCCTGGATCTCAGTGGGCGTGTGATGGATTCAGTGACCCTGAGAGGACACAGGGCAACAGTCACGCTAGGTCAGCGTCTTCGTCCATCTCATCATTTCTCTCCCTGTCCTCCTCGTCTTCGTCTGGATTAGGTTGTAGCATTTCTGAGAGCGAGCGAGGGAAGAATGGAGGAACTGAAGGAGACCTGCGGTTTGCTCGTAAGGTGAGAATCTTTCCACCAATTCTCAATAGTTTACACCTGGTATTAACGTCTGTCTCGAGTGTTCTAATCAAATGTAGTCAGTTGAGACCCTTTACTTTTTACCACTAGTACTTGTATGCATTACAAATATGACTCCTGTGACTACTTGTGTTTGAAGGTCTTTGAATTAAAGATAGGGTAGGTTGTTTCATAAACACTTTTTGTTATACTGGTTGAAACTCTTCACATCCTGGTAGCAATCAATAATAGGTTAAAGAGGAAACGGTTAGTATAAAGTTAACTGTGTGAAATAAACAGTTATGGCCATCTAGAAATTAAAGTTTATGCTCCAATCTCCTCCCGAAAACCCCCCAAAAAGTCTGTAGGTGCCTTAGTGACTACTTATTTTAGAGAAGCTGTCAATCACAGCTGTCAATCATGACGTCACATTCCCATTTTTATAGCATCAAATAACTAACTAAGAGCAAACTTGTTTTAAAAAACGAACTCTTAAACTTAAATCAGCATGATTAAAAACTACCTAAAATAACAGAAAACATCTTTGGAAAAAGTGTCATTTGATTCTTTAGTTTCCATCGTGTCCCAATAGAGCATCACAGTCCCGCCCACAGCCGGTGCCGGAAGTAAAAATTCAATACAATTTCTCCATTGACAGTTGGGGTATAACCCATAAAAACGTAACCATACATGGTAGACTTAAAACCAGCTACGGCTGTACTAAGCGATTGTATATGCTCATATAAACGCCAAAAGTTCATGGGGCACTAACCTTGTTTTGAGATAAATGCCTTTTATTCGCGATGTCTTCGAAAAGTACTTCATTACCCACAATCCTGAACAATCCCACAATCCCACAGTGATGCATCTGATTGGTGGAAGTCGTGTAAACATGTTGTATGCTCATGAGTTCAGCCATAGCTGGTTATCCTCAGACATGCTCTAAAACTCTTTAGATACGGATTTTTCCAAAAGTCAATGGGAGAAATTAATAGGAATTTTACTTCCGGCACCAAAGCTCTCTCGGGCTGTGGGCGGGACTGTGATGCTCTATAGACTTCATGGGGAGGGCGGGTTTTATGACCTATACTGGGACCAACCACCTGGGGGCGATCGAGACGTTTTGGCTTCACTTTTCAGGACTTGTGCGGCACGCTTGGTCTAAACCAATGAAATGTGATTTTCAAACTCATGCTGGTTGTAAACAAAACGATCTTACTCGCGCTGACTGACAGATCCGAAGCGTGCGCACAAAGAAGGGACGGTGGGATATCATGTTTTCAAAGCTAGCTTGCTATTGCTAACCTCTCCGAAATTGCCTACCCTACCTTTAACAGTTTACTATACCAGTGTATTGTTGTGCATCATGTCGGCACAGTGATTATCACAAAGATACCTGAATTTTGATTCTGCAAACAATGTTTTGAGCTGAAGACTTATATAGTCAAGTACCTGTATTAAATTAACATAAGATAAGCATGCTTCACACAACATAGTCTACTTTTATTCCTTTCCATTTATTCATTTAGCAGATGCTTATATCTGCTTGCCAAACAGAAGATGTTCTGAGAACAGATGGTTCTTATCTCTCTATACTGTAAGACACACATGGCCAGCAATGTTTAAAACCTTTGGTTTTGCACAGATGTTGATTGCAAGGTGAGTTGGTGGTCCTTCACTATCTTCCAGGACACATCAGGATGCATTAGTGTTTTCACCAGAACCTTTTGACCCCATTTATATCTGATTTTAGTGTTGTCTACTTATGGGATTGCCTGAAACGGATATATTAATATCAGATGCAAACAGGATCTTAGAGAGTTAGTTTGAATATCACATGATTGTGGCTTTCTCTCCTCCTCAGTGTTTAGAGCTCCAGGGGTTTGTTCGGCCTCTGCTGGAGCTTCTAAATGGACTGAAGAAAGGAAGATTTGACAAAGGTGAGACAAAAGCACACCGTCTCTGTGTCCAGTCTTTAAACATCCCTTTATTTGAAGTATACCACTGTAATGGGCCTGTAATAATATGTAGTTTAGAGTGTATCAGCCTTTTTATGTGTGTGGTAATTTATCTGCATCTGTTCTCCTGTTTTCTGATTCTTTTTTTTTATTTATTAAAACCTTTTTTTTTATAAAAAGTCAATTTATTTCTGTTTTCAGATTTTGCACATTTCATTGCATAAGTAGAAACATAAACCTGTGCAGGAAGTGATTTAATCTGACTCTGTCTGATTTCATCAACACGTTTACTGCTTGTGATTGGCAGGTCTGAGCAGTTTTCAGCAGAGTGTTGCAATGGACAGAATTCAGAGGATTGTGGGAGTGCTGCAGAAACCACATATTGGGTGAGAGAGTGTGAACATTTATAAGAACTCTAGCATAACATTAGATGCTATTCTATCATGAGAGAATACTCAAACAGGGTTAAATTGCAATATTTTAGAGTTGTTATCTATAATCTCACCTTTTTGTTTGCATGTATAATGACATTATTAGAGACTCCATCTTCTGAGCAAAGTCTTGTTATGTATAAACATAGACCAAACTTTTGTAAAAAATCTGCAGAAGGTGCTATAAAAAGCCATACTAACTACAGAACAGTTTTCCTTTCTGCCATTGCTTTTTGGCAAGTGCAAACATATCTTAATATATCTTAAAAATAAACGATAATGGAAACCAACAGGCAGAAATAAAGAAGTAATTTAATTTGTAAATAGACAATCAGTGGAAATTTGTATTATATTTGTAGATTAACTACTACCTTTTTATAAGAAGTTAATATTTTTATTCAGCAATGACACATGAAATTGATAAAAAGTGACAGTGAAGACTTTTGCATTGTTACCAAATTAAAATAAATGCAGTTCTTTTGTACTTCCTAGTCACTAAGGCACCCTGAATTTTTTTTTAGCACGGTTTCCACAAAAATATTAAGCAATGTTTTCAACATTAATAATAATACATTCAGAACATTACATATGTTACATTCAGCACCAAATCAGAATATTAGAATGCTTTCTGAAAGATCATGTGACACTGAAGACATACGACTACTGAAAATTCAACTTTCACAGGAATAAATGACATTTTAATATATAAAAATAGAAAAACAGTTATTTTAAATTGTTATAATATGTCACATGACTGTTTTTACTGTAGTTTTGATCAAATAAATGCAGACTTTTGTGAGCAAAAAAAAAAGTTTATAGTGGGTTTTCTTTATTAAAAATAAAGAATTTACAACATATTTCATTTTCTGGAAACCCTGTATTTTAACTTTATCAGTTGTTCGACTTATATTTTTGCCACTAAAAAAACTATATTCATAGGATCTATTCTTTCAAATTTGACAGTTTGTTGATTGAATTTCAACTCAGTAATTTATTAAGGTCATTATGGATTCATTATTTTTGGGAAAGCATTTCATTTTCTTTGTATTCACTATTTTAAAGTTAAAGCAACTTTTCTTTAAATTCAGTCTAAAGTGAATGGTGAGACCATTGTGCCTCCTGCTGTGTTGCTTGCTCATATCACTGATTTTATCCCATTGCAAACCTCATAAATGCACATAGACAGATTTATCTCCTCTTGCCTCAAACTCTTTCTCATAATCAGATGAGAGAGAGGGCGAAAATCAGAACACGAAATCTATTTAACACAATGTAAATAGAGATTCATTGTGCAGTGTAGACAGCATCATTGATTATAACTAGAGTTGTGGGGACAAATCACTGATAGACTCACAGACAACACTTATTGACAGCTATGTCTATAATTTAATTAATAATTTAAATGATTTTCATGTTCAAGTTGACCATTTAGACACTGACTTGATTTACTGACGCATAAACAGCAATAAACCGTTTTTCCTCAAAAACCATCTGCTGTACATGACTCCTCACACATCAAAAAGCACTGATCATAGATTAGCACAGATGTTGCAGAATCGGTTACTTACAAAGTTAAACATATTATGGGCAGTCTTGGCCTAATGGTTAGAGAGTCAGACTGGTAACCCAAAGGTTGCGGTTTTCGATTCTCAATACCAGCAGGAAATGACTGAGGTGCCCTTGAGCAAGGCACCTAACCTCCAATCACTCCCCGGGCGTTCCCGGTTTGCAGTGTGTGTATGTTCACTACTCAATACTTCTAATGTGTGTGCACTAACTTGGATGGGTAAAACGCAAAAGACAAATTCTGAGTATAGGTTACCATACTTGGAAGTCACTTTTTCACTATTATTCATAATGTAAAAAGTTATTGTTAAGTGTATGTTTTACCCTCAAGTTCACACAGACATCTTAGCACAGTAACCACATGTTAATGTACTTCATCATTTACTATGGGCTTGTTTCACTCATGTTTGTCCAAATATGTGTTACATAATGTAAAACCTAAAAAACAAAAATGTATTTCAGATATATTTATGCTATTCTGCTTATTGTCTTTTTTTGTGTGTATGTGTACAGAGAGAAGTACTTGCCTACTTTGCTGCAGATAGAGGGAATGCTAAAGCTTTGGTTCCCTCAAGTGACTGCTCAAGTTTCTGTGACACCTAACCCTGCTGACTTTTCACTTCGAAACATTTCCACCCATGGCAAAAGCAATACCATTCCCCCACACAAGCACAAAGACCAATTACATATTCCAGTCAAGGTTCGTGTAGATGCACACAAGAGGCACACAGTATATTAGTTGGTGTACTCCATTTACACTATGTGAATTTGTAGACTTTGATGCCCTTTCTTATTTTCTTGGCTCTTGCAGAAGCGAAGATTGAGCTGGTCAGACACAGACTCACCCTCATCTTCTCCTCCCGTGGAGTGTAAGCGCACCAAATGTTGTGGAGAGCAACATCAGTGGCCATATGTTGATAAAGGGGAGGGCTCTTCAGGGACCCCTTCCCTTTCCTCACGCATGATCCAAATAGACAAGCGAGTTAGTGAAACCCTGGAGCACAAGGTCATCCGGTGGCAAGGTTCAAGACTGACATGGATGCACAATGTTCCCATCTTCTCCCCACCTAAATCTGGTCCCTCTCATAAAGGCGGAATGGCTAATGATAGAGGGAGCGGCAGCGTCCTCCTTCCAGTTTCCCCTCTCACCAGCAGGAGCAGTCCAGCCACGCAGGACAGCTTCATCTCTTCCACCACACCTTTTTCAGAGCCAGCTGGATGCCAATGTCAGTCAGTGAGTTTAGGGACAACAAGTCCATTGCAGGAATACACCCAGATCCCACAAATCACAAAGAAGCCTTCAAACTTAGAAAAGCAAAGCCCTTTGCAAACCTAATGCAGAAAAACCAAGCACAACCAGCCCAAAGTCTTCTCTGTGTCAGAGAAGAATTGAAGTATGGGATGTTGAAGTAGTTGTCTACAGTGATTGGAAAAAGTATTTCTAAAGAATCTTGAAGAAGTTAAAACTCGACATAAAATACTTTTTTGGTATCGATTGGGTTAAAAAATTGTCTGTTTTTAAACTGGAAATGAGAGTACCTAAATTAAAGGTGAAGTGTGTGAGTTTGGTGCCACTGCCATCACCAAATAGAATTGCAAAAATAATCATTTCAAATAGGTTTTCAAACACTCCCCCATCAGGAATTGGTCAGCCAAACAGAAAGCCTTGCCCAAAAATCAAGGCATTGGTTGAGCCAGTGTTGTGCTGGCAAGATGCTCAAACCGTGTTTGCATGACAGTATTCTAACATCCAAAAATGTACACAGTTCACCTTTAAGGAAATTCTGTATCATGCAGATGTTCATTGCCTTCAGGAGTGTGTTTAAATCTGAGGGAAAGACACTGACTTTGCTTTAATCCTAAAATGAGATCAAATTAAGATGAGAGAGCAATAATTTGAATGGAAGGATAACACAAGGTCAAGCCAGCGGTAGAACTTAATAGAACGTACAGTATATGGCATAGAATAAAAGGGTTAATTTTTACTATAAGTGTGTTGTTTTCTCAAATTGCTACTGAGAATGTTGGCATTATATTTGTGTTAATTACAATTTGAAAAAGTTGCCAGTAATACAACACAGTTGTAGCATGAAAGGCCCTTTTTGTAGTTCTGAGGAAAAATGTAGCAGGATCATAACTGACTTTTCAATATCTGATATCTTGCGAATTTATGAGTGGGTTGTAACAAAAGCTGTTACAGTTTATTTTACTGCATTTTATAAGTGTGCGTGCGTGCGTGTGCGTGTGCGTGTGTGTGTGTTGGCGTGTTGGCAGTGGTGGGGTTTCAAATGTAAATCAAACCACTTTATTTGCTGTAGAATCTGTGACAACTGCTTGAACTGGAAAAAGTACCCGCAACTAAAATACAAATAAGTGATGATATCTCAACCTGGTAGGAGATTATGTAATATCCAGGTTGAAAGAGAAAAGAACATTTCCAGAGTCTGAGTCTGCTTGATTGAAATATTGTGTACAGTGCACTGAAGAAAGCTAGATGGGAAAACCTTCTGCTCCTCCTGTCAGATGTGAATTTAGGTGCTTGAATGAGGCTGTTCAGCGATATGAAACATCCATTTAAACAAGGGTCAGAAGGCAGAAAGGATAAAAAAGTCCTAATATGCCAACCTTTATTTATTCAATTGTTGATTTTAATATTTATTTATGTTTATTTGTATATGTATTTATCCATATGGCAGCTGAGGTCATTAGAGTTGCTCCGTGGAAAGTAGAGGGAAAAAATGAAGGAAATCTGATATTGGAAAACCTGTGCCTTTTCTCTAAAAAGGATATTCATATTCATACTCGTATTTGTTGATTGTGTATATTTATCAAATGGTAGAGAACACAAAATCTCAAAACTTTCTTATGCACACTTTTATTCATGAGAAAACTGCCTTTGTGTTCAAAGTATCAATTTACCACTAAAAGCACAGTGAATTACAGTAACCAATAACAAATATGTCAGTCAATTGGTTGTCATAGCAACATTCAAAGTATTTTACATTTACATTTAATAATTTTACTGCAATCAGTTGAATCCAGAAACCACCAAATCTCTTGGATCATTATTTTTGGAGCTGATGAATTATATTGTTGAATTGCACTTATGCATCAATTAATGGGACAACAATTGCATTAACTTCACATGCTGCTAAATTACTGATTTTTTTTAAAGAGATTTGAATTGCTTGGTGTCCAGCTGCCCTATAGCTATAGAAATTCTTGCCACGGTAAAAAAATAAATGAATTGATAACTGCATCACCTTTATTATATGTAATTTACTTTTTATGTAATGATTTTGTAGACGTTGCACTTGTTTTTATTTTGTCATTGTTTTATACTGTACATGTTATTTAAGACAAAGACCAAGAGCATAAAGATTCATAAAGGATGTATATTGTTTGTTCAATCTGTATTTTTAAATAACTGTCATACCATGCACTCTACACACTGGAAATCTTTCTGCTGTTTGTCCTCCTTTCCAGTCACGTATGTCTTTCACCTGTATTTCCCTTCTTCATCCCTTATTTACTTTTCTCTTTTCTCTGCTTTTTACTGTTATTCATGCTTTTTTCAACGACAAACCTTTTAATAAATAATCCATTTTGGAATGATCTATTTGAATGAGTTTTGTTTTATTGGTGTATGTACATCAGAAATCAAGTTTTTAATGTTGTTTTGTCTATGTGGTGTTTATAATATGATTTATATAAACCATGTGCAAATTCATGCCAACACCATTAATGAGTATTTTCTCCTGAAAATGTCTAGGTTACGACTAACCTCTGTTCCCTGAGAACAGGGAACGAGACACTGCGTCGTTTGACGCTTTGGGGGAACGCCTCAGGCGTGACAGGTGTCTAAATCTACTATCGAATCACAGCAATCCTATTGACCGCTGTGCCCATGACATCAACGTGTGACCCGGAAGGAATCGTCTGAAGGGACTGTTTGATAGGCAGGCCCCGAGGCATGGGGAAAGACGCAGTGTCTCGTTGGGGGGAACGATATACCCACGCCACTATGCTAAAGGGAAGTGCATGCCCATTGGCAGTAAAACTGTCAGAACTTGCAAATTCAAATGAAATGCCAGAACGACTTACCCTCAGGTCACACTGGGCTGTTAGTGACAGCATTCCCAAGCTATATGCTTCACAGAAAACCTCCATGAACTTTGTTTAATGAAAGGCCTACCTGGGCCTGCTCAAGGGCCTAGGACCACAGCTTCAAATTAGAAGGGGTCCCTTCTAGGGAATGTGGCTAGGGAACCCGAAGGAGCCTCAGCCAGTCTCTTTTCAGGGGAACATACTCACCTGAAATGCCACCAGGAAGGGACTTACATTGGACACTTCAGTCTGTCCAACTTCCTGTCTGACCAAAGACAGAGCCTCTGGACACTTGCCTTAAGGTAAGGCATCCAACCTGAGGGATCTGAGAGACGGGGTATCCTGGAGAACATAACTCAGCATAGTGCATAACTCAACCCTTGCTAGCGAGGGGAATTTCTCTGCTCGATCCACAGATCTACCCAGCGCTAGTGTTTCAAAGCACTGAAGAGGCCTGAAAAGGACTTAAGGCTGATCTAGCTGGGAGGCCTTACGAGAGGCCTACGACCATCTGACCAGGAGGCCGAGTACTCATAGTGACCTTCAGTGAGGGGAGCACATGGCCTGCCTGGTAGGTAAACCAGGCTGTGGGCTTGATAAAAAAGAGGTTCCGGGAGGGAACCAGTAGCAGAAAGTGAAACACTTTAGTCATGCTAGGGCACAAGCTCGCCTTCAAAAGCTGCCTGCTAAGGCCAGCTGAACTGATAGCAAGCGGCCACTAGCTGCCAGAACCAAGTATCACTGAGAGAAGCCACTTACAGGGTGGCCTGGTGAGGCCTACTACCTGATAGCCAGTCAGGCTAGCTGTCCAGTTGCCCATACGTGGGAACTCTCCTACAGGGAGGCCTAGGCCTACTACCTGATAGCATGCTAAAAAAATGGTTTGCTACTAACCCCGATTCCGGGTTGTCAGTCCCGGGGTGCCCAGTCCTGGGGTTTTGTGACGGGGCGGGCCTGTTAAGGCCTGAAAGTTTTCTTAGGTAAGAAACTGACTGCCATGGATCAGTAAGGTTGGGGAGCTGAGCTACATGGTGGCCTGATAAGGCCAACTGCCTGACAGTGGTCTTGCTAGCTGGCAAAGATTACCCACGTTGTTGGGGGTTTGCCTTCTGGGAGGCCTAAACGGCCAACCATACAGTGGTAAATCCTATTTGGCTGATCATAATCGGGGCCCACTGAAGCCAATTGTCTGATTGGCCAGTAAATTTTAATAGCCAAGCACCCCATATTGGGGTTCAAGGTCAGGGAGGCTTGCTAAGGCCAGTGCCTGACCGTCAACACTGCTGGCTGTATACCCCGTCACTCGAAACTCACTTTGAGAATTTGAGAGGCCTACAAAGCAAGCCAGTGCTGTCAGCCATCTACCCATTCTGCTGGGGACTCGCTTTCAGGGAGGCCTGGTAGGGCCTACTAGTTGATAGCAAGTCTATTCTGCTACAAACACAACACCGTTGGGAACCATTCTACACCAACACAAATATCGGGGCCACCTACAGGAGGCCTCTTGAGGCTGGCTACATGGTCGCAAGTATAATGTATGTCCCACAACGTTGGGACTCTCTTCCGAGGAGGCCTGTTAAGGGCCTACTACCCGTCAATGAGTCTACTGCCCGAACTACTAATGCCAACCACCTGAGGCAAGCTGGCCTAAAGAGCCTTTTTTGGGGGCTGCCTGTCAAGGAGGCCTGCTGAGGCCTACTACTTGACAGCGCAGCCTTCGTTGGCAGATAAGCTGTTTATACAGCACCTACAATATCCTGGTACCTAACCACGTTGCCCATGGCAGTATACTAGCAAAAACGATTTACAAAAACACCCTTTTAGCAAGGGGAGTACAACATACACCACTCTGCCTCAATGGAGACCCCAGACTGAGGGGTCTACCATCTATAAGCATGGGCGTCAGCTCATTGCAATGCTCTGGCTTCAAGGGAGAGTTACTTAGAAAACCAAAATGAAGTGAAGGTTAGAACTTTCCGCTCGACCCAAACCATAGTGGTGTAAGTTAGAATGATACAGAGCTGAAAGTGGAGTACTCAGAACAACCCTGTATCGACAGGGAGTACCAACCACCTGCCTCTGAGAATTTAACAGGGTGCGGGCCTGCCAGTGGCTCTAGAGTTGACAGAATTTTTTCTGCGCCCGGCCTAGGGGAGTCGGGCTTGCTTGCAAGCCATCCACCTTCAACCCATCGCTTGAGCAGTAGCTCAGCGAGCTGAGTGGAGCCTACTCTGGTGGCCCAAGTCCATATGCTAGCTCTGCATGGTGGGGTTGGGCAAACCAAAAAAAGTATCTTTGTGAAGTGAAAGACGGCCTAAAACACATGAACCTAAAACCTGCCCAAAAAGACCCATTGGACTGGGGAGGCCTTATTGAAGATCTAACTCTAGGTCTTTATCAATCAAGCCTCTGCACCAACCTGCATTACTCTTCTCTTCCCAGAATGCAGAAAGAGGCTGGGCCTTGTCCGAACGAGTCCCACAATGAGATAAGGCTGTCATATAGGGATGCTAAAAGGCCTACATTCACTTAGGGAAGGGCCAGAGACAGAATGCAGATGTTAGCAGATGCTACAGCCTCAAAATGCTCTCATAATGAGAGGAAGCCTAGGCTGTTAAACTCGGTATGTTTTATCCAGCTGATGTGGGCGTTTTCCTGCCCGGTACCGGAATTGCACCAACAAACTTTGGGTTACTAGCCGGAGTCTCTAACCATAAGGCCATGACTGCCCCCAGAGCTTTTGAGGTAGAGGTCTATACTGACTGAGGCAGGTAGTTCTCTAATCAAGCATAGTTTCAGTGAGCCAAGTGTGTTCTGCAGGGGGTACTTGACAGTTTTAATCTGTTTGGATTGAGTGGGATTTAACCTCATCCCAGCTGGTGCCCATGACTCTGTGGTGGCTATGTTCATGTGGATGTATGTTGGAGAAAATTAGCTGTGTGTTTGTTTTCATGTGCCAATGCCTTCAGGGTGATTTAGTCTGGGAATTAAACTCTTCATTGCATTTCTTCATTGCATTTCTATTCAACCAAACAATACACAGGAGTAGTTTTTATCCCTCAATAGGGGTGAGTTGAATTCATTTAGAACTGATATAAATCTTGTTCTGAACCACCAGATTCAATTTTGGCAAACTT
>JARPMJ010007376.1:0-43495 GCA_033366665.1 Phoxinus dragarum | reverse complement strand
TCCACGATTGTGTATTAGGATCATTAGGATTGTCCATGTACATGCTGAGTCAGATCAAAAGTTTTTAAAACAGTTTTGATTTCTTTTGCCATATTGTTTTCTGCATTGTCTATGTGAATGTTAAAATCTCCAGAAATAGCAAAACAGTCAAACTCTGAGGAAATGGTTGATAACAGTTCTGTAAAGTCCTCAGAAAAGGCTGAAGAGTATTTTGGAGGCCTGTAAACAATTATAAGTAAAATGCGTGGAGCACCTTTTAACACAATACCCAGATATTCAAAAGACGGGTAATTACCAAATGATATTTGCTTACATTGATAGACATCTTTAAAAAGAGCAGCTACTCCCCCACCTCTCCTACCCGCTCTGCAGACACTCATAAAAGTGAAGTTAGGAGGGGATGTTTCATTGAGGACAGTTGCACTGCAGTTGTCTTCTAGCCAAGTTTCATTTAGAAACATAAAATCCAGGTTTGTATGTGGTTATTAGGTCATTGACTAGAAGTGATTTGTTTTTAAGTGAGCAGATGTTTAAGAGTGCTAACTTGACAGTCTTACTTTTTGTACACACAGCAGTCTTAGTTTGGCGTGTAATAGGCACCAGATTAGATGGGTTTGCTGTACGGCTTTTGAAGGCCTTAGACTTTCTATCATGTAATCGAACAGCAATAGAGAAAGATACAGGCACACAGGGTTCCCGCTTGTTCTGTAAACATTTGAGAAAGTTTACTGTTATCATAGCGGGGACCCGGCACATATCAATGAGAGCTGGTATCAGTTGTTTTTAGTTCACCTCGAGCAGAAGGAGGAGGATGTGAGCCCTGTCGTTGTGGCAGAGACCGAAGAACTCTTGCAGGAGGAGGGGGGAGGGCGAGCGGGGCCAGCAGGCTTTGGTGGTTTTAGGGCCTGCTGTTTTTTGGTTGATATCTGGGGGCTCGCAAAAGAGTGGGATAGTTTGGTGCCAGCATAGACCAGTTTTTCCATTTTCTCTGAGAAGCCCAGAAGTGGAGATGGTGGAGATAGAGATAGCGTGTCTGGTGAGAGGGGCTGTTTCTCTGGTGTTATCGGAGGCTGTAATATGCTGTCCTGGTTTCCCTGGCTGTTTTCCAGGAAGTCGTCCTTGGGTGCTGAATCTTGGAGCAGTTCTAGTATGTCACAGTCTGTCTGTGGGCAGGGCTCAGCTGAGATTGTGTCCGTGAGCAGAAGTTGTTGTGGCTGAGTGGTGTTATCATTGTCCTTGTGTGACGTGTCAACCGCATGTCCATTCAGGTGCTGGAGTGAAGTCCTGTGGTCATTCATACTGTGTCCAGGTGTGTGTGTGCCATTCAGGTTGAGTGGATTGGCACACACTGCAGAAAGATGATTGAGGGAGAAGTAGATATTGTCCTTTAGCACTCTTGAACCAAGTTTGTTTGGGTGGAGGCCGTCCTGTTGGAACAGTTGCCTCTGACTCCAGAAAAGATTGAAGTTGTCAATGAAGTTCACTCCTTTTATATTGCAGGTTTTTTGGAGCCATGTATTAAGCCCAAGCAACCGTGAAAACCTGTTTGTTCCTCTTGCTGGGAGTGGTCCACTTATGAATGTTAGTACTTTCAGTCTTTTCAGTGTTTCAAACAGTTCATTGAAATCCTTCTTAAGGAGTTCTGACTGCTCTTTATGAATATCATTTTTCCCCACATGAATGATGAGTCGATTTGCAGTCTTATGTTTCATCAGAATGTTCTCAAGTCCCTGTTTACATCAGAAATTGTTGCTTGTGGAAGGCAGCACGTAGTTGTATCCCTGCTACTAGTGTGTCGGATAATTGAATCACCCACTATCAGAGTCGTGTGCTCGGCTAGGCTCTGAGCTGAGTGCCGCTGTCTGCTCGACCTTGAGCGCAGGTTAGCATCAGTGTTAGCTACTGGCTTATCCAGTCTGTGTTCGATCACATTCATCACGTTTGGAGATTCCTCATTTACATTCATTAATACTTCAAATCTATTCTCAAGATGTATAGGCGGTGGTAGGAGACCAGTGTTTGCAATCCTTGTCAGAGCCGTGTCTGGGGTAGAGGATGCTATTGCGGCAATATGTGATACTCGTGACAATCTGATGTCTCGAGTGCCTTTGGGTCTCGCTCCCTGATAGTGCCATCGATTTGTAAGTCGATCGGCTTGTTTCTCTACACTCAGTATGGCCTGTGGAGGAGCAGTAGATTCATGAAACTCACCGGCTGTATGCTGAGGGCGTCCATGACGGAGCTCTGTTGTGTGTTCCGTCTGGTTTGGTGGTCCCGCAAATAACTTTGTTTCAAGAACTGCAATCCTTTGTAAAAGTCTGTGGCAATTGCTGCAGCAAGTAGATTCCAGAAGAGGCATTTTCTCTTATCCTTATGCAGTTGTGTTTTCTCTTCCCGGAATGTAAGCTTTCAGTGGGAGGCTGGTCGAATAAAATAATTCAGCTTTTTTGTTGTAATCCAAGCGTTTGAGCACTGTGCTGATTTGCTGGAGTTGAAATTAGTTGATAAAAGAAGATAAAATATAAAAATATAAAAGCGATAGAGCAAAGCGCGGAGCAGTAAGCAAAAGCGTTCCGAACAGTAGCTGAGCAGGAAGCAGAAAGTAAAGCACTATAAAGCACTATATACATAAATGTAAAATTTGAAACGCTGGCATAAATTCAAAGAGTGTGGGAATACCAGTAACATGCGGTAAACGCCTATATAGTGAAAAACGGTTGGGTTCCAGAAGTAAAAACTTTATTATTTTTCTCCATAGGAAACTTGATGTTTAACAATAACTTATAAACCTTTAAAGTCCGCCCCAGTGTTGCCAGATTGGGGCGGGTTCCCGCCCAATTGGGCGGTTTTGAATTTGATTGTGTGGGTAAAAAAGGGTTTGGGCGGGTGGACAAAATTTGGGCTGGTTTGGGGTCAGTTCGGCGGTTTTCAAACATCTACATTTTAAAGTATAATTGGTTAAAAAAACTAAACTAAAGTGTGCATGTAGTGCATAAAATCGGTCATCATGACATTACAACAGAACACACACACACAGACACGCAGCGCAGAGTCAGCTGGCGTTGGTGTTGACGTCACCGACGACCACGCACTTTCAGCCAATCAACGAGGGATCAACAGGAAGACGCGATTTAGCGCGATAACTTGTAGCTGTATATTCAAGTGATCGCTAATGCCAAAGTGACATGCAGTAAATTGCATCTACAGTAAAAATGTAGATAGTGAGCAATAAACGTACACATGTGGGGGTTGATGACTTGATGGTGTGAATAACTGAGAGGAGAGCACAGTTGAATTACTTGAATTGAAACTGAATATGGGACGACTCCGAGTCATTTCCATGGTCATGTCATGTGCACACTAGCCTAACCAGACATCTGCCATTTTTACACCATCCAGACTGCATGCACTCTTGTCCCTGAAAGCTGCTGAAAAAGGTTTGAATCAACGATGAATCAGTTTTGACTGCTAAATTCTGCGTTATGTTCTGCAATGTGTTCTTCCGAGGGCTAAAGTCATTGTTCATTTCTTGATTGCCGTTTTGACAGTGTCCACCTCGACATTTAAAGTCATATTTGCTAATTCTCCCTAATTATTGCCCTGGTTTGATGCGTTTTCCTTGGAAATTTATTTATTTTTAATTTTAATTTACCATCGTTATTTAGTTTTAAGGAGATACAAATTGTGCTTATCAACCTTGAATGACATGGCCATACAATTATATCACATTATTTTGGTAGTAAAATTTTGGGCGTTTTTTTCTTGGAGTGGGCGGGTTTTGGTGAGCTTTTGGGCTGGTAATCACCGTCCCAATCTGGCAACACTTCTGTGAGCTACGAGGTTGCTAATCGATGGGATTTGCTGCTGATGAAGCCCATCAGCCAACATTATTTCATCTTATTTATTTTAAATAATCTGAAATATCCTCAGTCTAATATAATCGGGGGGGGGGGGGTTGGGTCTGATTTTCAAATGCTTTTTTTTTGCTTCCAATCAAAGTTTGTAATGTTATGATTCACCTTATAGCGGGTTGGATTGGTTCATGGCTTATAACGCTTTAAATAAGACTCTTTTGAAACCCCTATGGGAGAAATTAATGGAAAAAATACTTCCAGAACCAACGCCACTGAAAAAGTGGGTTGTGCACTAATGCAAAAAATAAAATAAATAAATAAATAAAGCCTTCAGGTCTGATTCCTGCACAAAACAAATTAAAAGCTTCCACAAAAATCAGAAAGTGCAAATTACCAGGACAATGGGCTTTATGCACAGCTGCACTACTTCCTGAACTTTAGCCAGCTCCTTTATTTCCTGTCTGCCATTATTGGACAAACTGATTAATCCAGGTGTGTCTGATTATTGTTGTTGGTCAGGCACACCTGGATTAATCAGTTTGTCCAATAATGGTTAGCTTTAATAGTTTGCTTTATTGTAATGCATTTCATTCATTACTACTCGACACTATTTCAGTGAGACAACAATTCCCAGGCTCTACAGCGAAGGCTTAGAATCACTAAAGGTGGGAAAGTGTGGCAATAACATGGACGTCCAGTGCAACAGAATCATGTGTACAAGTGCACACTGTTCTCATAGCAGTGCAGATGTTGCTGAGCTACTGCGCTGTAGCCAGACAATGGAAAATCATTCACAACCCAAGATTTAGTGTGGGTGACTGACAACGCATCTAAATGCACAGTGTGTCTGGTGTAATAAACTGAGTTTACAGTCAAGTCTAGATGTTAAGTCTGAGTGCAGTCAAACTTTTGATTGGTGTGCTTCGTCTTGTGAGTGTGCATCCACATCCACTTGGTGGCAAAATCAGATTTTATATTTAGGTGTCTTCAACAACTATGCACTTACAAAAACAAATCTTGGGTACAGTGTACTTATTGTGTTGATGTTATCTTGCAGAACACTTGTGCTGTCACTGAGGTGTGATATGAGTAAAGTTAGGCACAGGTTTGGAGGTAATTATGTAGATGTAATGACATTCAGGTATTTTTTTTTAAATATAAGTACAATATAAAAAAATGTATGCACATAATAAGTGCATCGTATCAAATTATTATTTTAAAATGTACATATATAGTAGTTAAAGACACTTAATATAAGTGGGACCAATGGGTCATTGCTTTCACAAAATACCGTTAGTCAAATATGTAAACAGAATTGCAACAGAAATATAAAGACACTTTCTTTAAGCTAATTTCTCAACCGTTATTACAACAAAAGTGGCAGCAGCAGCACGTCTTTATAAGAAAATCAATGTTTTTTGTTTTGTTTACCCAGTATATGGGGCTTTTTCTTTGTCTTTCAGAGCGGCAGATACTTGCCAATAAGTGTATTAAACAATGGCAGATACTACTCAACTAAGAAACTACATTTCTGGCTTTTAGGTTGCGTGTTCACACTTGTGGTTTGGTTCTCTCTGGACCAAAACAGAAAACGACACGTTTAGTATTGGTTAATTTACCATTCACATGATCATTTTTCATTTGGCTTTTATGGCGTATATTTTGCGACAGACTTGCATCCAAACTGTACTGGGCTAAATGCACTTGTTGTACATTTGTGGTCAGAATTACTGGCATCCATGGTAAATATGATCAAAGATGGCAGTAAAAAAAAATCTGCGCCGTTTATCCTTTCGATCTTTCATTGAAAAAATTAGCAAAAAATCAAACCTTTCATTGAAGTAAAATCATTGAAAGTTGGGGGAAATCAAATTATGAAATAACTGTTTTTCTCCAAAACAGTAAAAAAGTAAAATATACCTCTGTCTGAAGTATATTCCCGTTAGATTTTTTTTTTTTTAGCACACCAGGGTGACTAGGAACATGAATTGTCTAGCTAAGACTTCTTGTTTCACAGGAGTTTAAATATGAGTAAAACCAAAGAATATAGTTCTGATGTGCAACAAAAGATTGTTGAGCTTCACAAAACAGAAAATGGCTGTAAGAAAAATAACTAAAGCATTGAAAATTCCCATTTCCACCATCAGTGCAATAACTCAGAAGATTCTCCAAGGTTCACAGATGGAGAATTGACCAATCAGGACAGTGGCGGCTTCAGTTCTCACCAATGGAAGAGCGTTCATCTTTTTTTTACAGTCTATGGTTATAACAAGAATATCTACGGCAAGAGCTCTTTTCAGTCGCTGCTTTCTTTTCCTCATGATCTTTTTTTTTTTTTTTTCCTTTTGCATTCCGCTGTAAAAGTATGAAAAAGGTCAACATATATTGCACATTTGTGGCCTGTTCTCCCGATTTAATTTACGAAATATGCCATTAATAATTCACTGGAATGCATGAAGAATCTCTTTTTTTCTCCCCAAATCCTCACGTCTCTTTCCGGGTTTGTTTTCACAGGTAAATACAATGTATTATCTGTCAAAATTACTGAAATGACTTTGAAATAATATCACGCAATGCTAAAGTAAATAATTTTATTATTTTTTATTATTAAGTATGTTAGTATGTTACATAATAGAGATTACCACAGTGATGTATATTTAACCGTCCGATTGCTGAGGAAAGATTCACGCTTTTGGGGTTATTCATGGTTTGTTGAAAGCAGGGGTGATACTATAGTAGAAAAAAATCCTGAGCCTGAACTTTTTCCCTGGGAGGTAAGCGAGATATATGCTCTGATCAACATAATTGTCAAGCGGGATCTAGGGGTGTGCTCCCCTTGGAGAACATTTTGATAAATAGTCCCTTAAATGGTTTTGATATTAAAATTATTTTGTTCAACAATTTTTTACAAATATTTTTAATTAGGGATGCACCGATAACACTTTTTGCAGAACGAGTCCGATACTTTCATTTTTGGTTCTCGCCGATACCGTAACCGATCCCTGCATTTTCACTACATTTGTAATTTTGAATGTATCAGTAGATAAACCAAAATAATATAAATCATAATAGTTGGCTTAATTTGTTCATCAAATATATATTTCTTTCAGTTATTTTCCTGCTTAATTAAACCTGCTAAAATGCATTGTATGATCTTCTGTTACTTTCACTCTTCATTCTATTGCTCTATCATATTTTATCTTTCATTTAATAGTACAGCACATATTAAGAGCAGCTCCAGAACGGCTCAGTGCTGAGGATTGGGTCAGTGGTACACATTAGACACCAGTGAAATACCAATTATTTAATCCAATTTTGATACTACAACAAAAACTACCAGCCTAATTAATGTGAATTAAAAACATTATTAAAGACAAGTAAGCAGTCAGTAACAAAATAAGAACAAATAATCGAATTTCAAATAAATACAATAGAACAAAGGCAGGTTACAAAATGAATTAAACAGTGTTTTTAGAGTTTTTCGGGCAGATCTAACAGGTACAGAAATTTTTATAAAGTAATCAAATGTGAAAAAATTGCATATCATTACTGTCTAAATGATATATAGATAAGTTGAAAGGGTAGCCTAGTTAGTCAAGAGCAGTGAGTAATGTATTTGACCTTTGTTTATTAACATTAAAACACAGCAGCAGGTTTATTAAACTGCTGCCCCCTTTAAGACGAACGCACGGACCCCCATTTGAACATGGCTACGTTCACTTGAGATAACCGACTTTGTTTACTAGGATACTCACCAAGACGGGCGTTTTTACATAATTTTGAGCCGTACAAGCGCAAGACGTGAAAGACAATTTAATTCAGTATTTGAGCGCCGAGACACTGGTTTGCGCGGCGCGCGCTTTGGATGTTTGCGTTCATGGAACCAAATGTCCAGTAATAATGTAGGGAACCACTCGTTATACATAAATCAGGTAACAGTTCATGTTTTACTTTACTTAAGTTACATATACGATTTAGTTTTCATCCATATAACACGCGCTGAGTGTCAGCAATCAAGAGCATTCAACAGAATTGTGCGCGCGCTCGCTCTCTCTCTCTCGTCAGTTAACGTTAATAATATCCTACATGGCTCGTTGTGATGTCTGTGGGATGAGCTCGACCCTCTCGCGCGTGTGTTCCGCTGCGCGCTTAATCCACTGCACGGTTTTCTCTTATCAGCTCGCGCACCACAGCTATCAGTTACACACGCTGCATGGTAGTAGGCATCGGAGCTTTTTTACGAGTGCGAGTACATGAGCTCGGTATCGATGATGCATCCCTGTTTTTAATAATTCAAGCTTTTTTCAAGTACCTATGGCTGTTTTCAAGGGTTTTCTAGGACTTCAATTTCAAAAAGTCAAATTCAAGTAGGCTACTTCAAGCACCTTGTACGAACCCTTGCACTCCATGACTTTGGCTACGTTTCGCGCTGCCAGTGTGGGAAACACATTCGTAGTGTATGGGAAACACAAAACGGTAACACTTTACAATAAGGTTCATTTATTAAACATTATTTAATGTATTAACTAACATGAACAATACATTTGTTACAGTATTTATGAATCTTTGTTAATGTTAGTTAATATGAATAAAGCTGTTCAATTGTTTGTTCATGTTAGTTCACAGTGCATTAACTCATGTTAACAAGATTTTAATAAAGTATTAGTAAATGTCGAAATTAACATTAACAAAGATGAATAAATGCTGTATAAGTGCAGTTCATTATTAGTTAACGTTAACTAATGTAAGTTAACTAATGTTAACTAATGAACCTTATTGTAAAGTGTTACCCACAAAACAAATTTGCACATTGAGTGACTGCTGAATAATCTGATTGGCCAAAATCAGCCCCTACCCTATTACCGATTGGCTGAAGTAGGCGTGGTTTAGTGAAAGCGCTTCTCAGATCTTGGGAATTCACCTTTGGCTAAGCCCCGCCCCCCTTAGTTACTGTTGCTACCTCCGACAACTTCATCTGGGCTCTGGTTTGGTATCAACATGGCTTATGCTGTGACAGCTCTTCCTGCTGAAATTTTATCAAACTTTTATAAAGCAGCAAATAAAGTGTCCGATAGAAGTAGGCAAAAGTGTCTGCAGGTCTGCGTTTGAAGGCTTTATTCAAGACAAACGGTGAAACGCAAGCAACAACAAGGCATCCAAATAGAGGCAAAAGCATAACGCTCACAGTCAAACAATGAACCACAGCATATCCTAATCGAGACGGAGGCTGTAACTAACAATATCAGGAGAAACACTGTCATGCAAAGCTGGGTAGGTCTCTATTCACTTCTATAATCGTTATTATTTACAAAGCAAACGGACTACGCAAGTATAAAAGTTGTATTTATTAGCAGCGTGTGCTAGCGTATCAACAATTAGGGCAGAGAACCGAAATCATAACCTAAACCAGGATAAAACTGTCTAACTAGTATAACTTCACAGTAAGGTTAAAAGCTAAATGTATCTTAGTTAGAGCACAAAAGTGTGCTTGTTGATCCTTGAGGGGTTTCGCTGACTGTGAGAACGTCCACACAGTTTAATCCAAAGTCGACACTTGTCAGTATTTAACTTTGGTTTTGGGAAGGGGAAAAAAACAGACACCCCCCTCCAACCTCTTTGGGAAACGTGTATTTGTGTTACAAATGCCCCAGGCACAACGTTTAACCATATTTTTTATAAAACGACGACGTAATAGCCTGCCGAGACCAAAAATATGAGCCTCCTGCGTTGAAGTCAATGGAGCGCCGTGAAAAAGTGTCGGAGCCTCTGTGGGAGCTCGTTCTTGGCTGCGCTGTGATTGGTCAATCTACATTCTAGGGCGTGGCTTAGCCAAAGGCGAATTGTCAGATCACGCGAACCTGATTTTTTTTTCTTTTTTCGCAGACACGTCTGTACGCCGGAGCGCTATCAGGCCTGTGAAAGTACCTTATTGATGCTTTTAAATGTCCTTTTAATGTTCAATGGTTGAAGGGTGAGTAGAATAATGTAATGTCATTGTACACAGTTAAAAAATATATGATTGCGTTCATAAAGCGAGTCTTTCACTGATTGTTACGGAAGTTACACCCAGAATTTGTGCAAAGCATCATGGGGTGTATGAATAATGTGGATAGGGTCGCGTCTCGTCTTTGATCCGTGTTGTGTTCAGTGTTGGTCAAGTTACTTAAAAAAAGTAATTAGTTTATAGTTACTAGTTACTTCTCACAAAAAGTAACTCAGTTAGTAACTGAGTTATATCATTACAAAAGTAACTAATTACCAGGCAAAGTAACTATTGAAAAAAAACTTAAAAAAAGAAAGAAAAATTTAAATATGTGAAATATCTTGGATACCCCCAATATTAAATATGTTAAATGAATGAAATGGACACTAGAACAAATTATTATTATAAAACATTGATGGTTTAGAACTTTTAATATTTATTGCACAGACCACAACTGGCCAACAAATCCAAAAATAAATTACCGGTATACTTAAGAAATGTACCAAAAATAAGTAATAAAAAATATACATACACTCTTTGTAGTGCAAATTAAAATGATAAAACTTACAACTGGTAGACATACTAGCCTACTTGAAGTATTTTCTTCCTCACAAATGTAAACAGTTTAACTAAAAGTGTTCTCAATATAATATTGAACAATGTACCAACATAAATAATAATAATAATAAAATCTAATATTTTGGGGGTTTATTTGTATAACCTACAGAGAACGTCATCATCAGAGGTTTTTTAAGCCAAATTCTAGTCGTGTTTGCCGCACGTGTTCACAACTGGTCAAACAAAGATGTTTTCTTTGAACGTTCCCTGCAGGTTATTTTGGAGTTTTATTTTATAACCATGTAAACTAATTAAAACGTTGCAGATGATAAACTATATTATGCTCGGACATAGGCCTACTCGGTCTCTCTCGCGAACTGTCGAGCGCGCTCTCGGATGGACACACTCCGGTCTCTCTCGCGAACTGTCCAGCGCGCTCTCGGACGGACACACTCGGTCTCTCTCGCGAACTGTCGAGCGCGCTCTCGGATGGACACACTCCGGTCTCTCTCGCGAACTGTCCAGCGCGCTCTCGGACGGACACACTCGGTCTCTCTCGCGAACTGTCCAGCGCGCTCTCGGATGGACACCACACTCCGGTCTCTCTCGCGAACTGTCCAGCGCGCTCTCGGACGGACACACTCGGTCTCTCTCGCGAACTGTCGAGCGCGCTCTCGGACGGACACACTCGGTCTCTCTCTCGCGAACTGTCGAGCGCGCTCTCGGATGGACACACTCGGTCTCTCTCGCGAACTGTCGAGCGCGCTCTCGGATGGACACACTCCGGTCTCTCTCGCGAACTGTCCAGCGCGCTCTCGGACGGATCACACTTGGTCAATCTCGCGAACTGTCCAGCGCGCTCTCGGATGGACACACTCCGGTCTCTCTCGCGAACTGTCCAGCGCGCTCTCGGACGGATCACACTTGGTCAATCTCGCGAACTGTCGAGCGCGCTCTCGGATGGACACACTCCGGTCTCTCTCGCGAACTGTCCAGCGCGCTCTCGGACGGATCACACTTGGTCAATCTCGCGAACTGTCGAGCGCGCTCTCGGATGGACACACTCCGGTCTCTCTCGCGAACTGTCCAGCGCGCTCTCGGACGGATCACACTTGGTCAATCTCGCGAACTGTCCAGCGTGCTCTCGGACGGACACACTCGGTCTCTCTCGCGAACTGTCGAGCGTGCTCTCGGATGGACACACTCCGGTCTCTCTCGCGAACTGTCCAGCGCGCTCTCGGACGGATCACACTTGGTCAATCTCGCGAACTGTCCAGCGCGCTCTCGGACGGACACACTCGGTCTCTCTCGCGAACTGTCCAGCGCGCTCTCGGATGGACACACTCCGGTCTCTCTCGCGAACTGTCCAGCGCGCTCTCGGACGGATCACACTTGGTCAATCTCGCGAACTGTCCAGCGCGCTCTCGGACGGACACACTCGGTCTCTCTCGCGAACTGTCCAGCGCGCTCTCGGACGGACACACTCGGTCTCTCTCGCGAACTGTCGAGCGCGCTCTCGGATGGACACACTCCGGTCTCTCTCGCGAACTGTCCAGCGCGCTCTCGGACGGATCACACTTGGTCAATCTCGCGAACTGTCCAGCGCGCTCTCGGACGGACACACTCGGTCTCTCTCGCGAACTGTCGAGCGCGCTCTCGGACGGATCACACTCGGTCTCTCTCGCGCGCTGACGGCGTTCGCTTCGCTTTTGTCCAGTCCGGCGCCTCGAAACACACACACACACACCAGAGAAAAGAGTTTGCAGTTCCTATGGCGGAGAAAAGAGCCCGATCGGATGAAAACCGTTTCAGTGAACTCAATTATACTAACGGCGCGTTTTATTGTCAGTAACGGTAACTGCGTTATTACGGAGGAAACAGTAATTAGTTAGATTACTCGTTACTGAAAAAAATAACGCCGTTAGTAACGCCGTTTATTTATAACGCCGTTATTCCCATCACTGGTTGTGTTCATATTTCAGTTGAACTTCATATTTCAGAGTTTGTTTGGAAGCAGTTTGATGCGCACCAGGGTTCAGATCGCAGCGTCACACTTATTCAAATGAACCTCACAAACAGAGCATTCGCACCAGAGTTTGTTTAAATCAAACTAAACCTGCCAAAGTGTGAACACACCCTAAATCTTGTCTTTCTTTGGAGCTCACCTTGTCCATCATCATTTGAGCAGAGGGAAGCACATTGTCCAGAGCCTCAGTGCAGTTGAGCCAGGGATGGGCTAATACTCCCTCTATGGTTAGTCTCTCCTCCGGCTTTACTTTAAGTAGCCTTAATGCAACACAATATGTTAGATCTTCTTGTTTCTACAAAATGTGAGAAACAAAGCATTGGCTTACACCACTAAAACTTGAGTAACAATACCTCTCATAGTCATTTTACACAGTTACTTTATGTATTGCACTCTGGATCTCTAATTCATTTTCATTCAGTTGAGGCCAAATTATTTTATATTTATGTATTATGTATTTTTGTGTGTTGTATCTTTGCTGTTTTAATTGTTTTTGTACAGCGCTTTGAGATGTACATTTAAAGGCGCTATAGAAAATAAAGGTTATTATTTCTCCCTCAAAACCATGACTTTAACAATCTCAACTGAGAATTAAGATGCAAGCAGCATCATCACAATTACTAACAACTTTTAAGTGGTGCAGTCAACTAAATTGATAAGGGTATTCTGCCAATGACAAAGTCGTGACACATAAAACTGTATGAAGGATTTTGTCAGTAGGCTAAAGACTTGAACTCGGTGACAAGGAATCAAAGGGAAAAACCTATTGTTTTTACACCATTCAATTCAAAAGTTATTTCCTACGATGTGTGTGACTGAAAAAAACGATTTAAAAATCCACCCTGATAATTGTGCCGAATTTCTGAATTTCTTTTATTTGCTGCCATTGACTCTCAGACATAAAAGTAAAAGATTCAATACACGTTTTGGCACTTGAATAAAGGAAGAAAATGCGTTTCAATAAAATAGAGCGTAAATGAAAAGACACTCACTTGCGGACAATGTCCTTGGCCATTTCAGATATTTGACTCCACTCCTCCTCTGGGAAGTCAAAGCTGCCCGTCATGATTTTTTTGCGCATGTCTTTTGGGATGGTGCGGCTATGGTGTTTGGAGTAAAACGGAGGATATCCGCAGAGCATTACGTAGACGATCACCCCCAAGGACCATAGGTCACAGCTCTAAGAGGGAAAATGAAAGTGAAGTAAGGAGCTAGCAAGCCAAACACCTTCAGCCAATAAGGAGTAGACCATCGCAGTCCAAAAGCGTGACATTTTTAAGCATGATATTATGAACTACCGGTACACATGAAACTGTGGCAACAAACAGACTTTACATATTAATGAGAGAATATCCATTTACATTTACATTTAGTCATTTAGCAGACGCTTTTATCCAAAGCGACTTACAACTGAGGACTACAGCAAGCGAGTCATCGTGAAGAGGCAAAAACAACGCAAGAAGTGCTCAAAATACAAAGTTCAGGCATTGCTCAGAGTAGCATAAGCCAAACAAGGGAGGATTAAAGGAGAGTTTTTTTTTTATTTTGTTTTTTTTATGTCAAGTGCACCCGGAAGAGATGAGTTTTCAGTTGTCTTTTGAATGTAGTTAGGGAATCTGCATTCCGGACGAGGGTAGGGAGATCATAGCCTGGCACCGCCCTCCTACGTACTTCCGCTCGATTTCATTTCTCTTCAGTACTTAGTCTGGTCTCGCTGTATATTCTAAGGTTTCCAGAAGTTGTTTTTTGTTCGGGCCAATCAACGAACAGAGGGGAGTGGCTGAGAACGATGACGTTGATGTAAGCGCCAGTTTGAGTCGTAGTTCAGTGGCTGCGGAGATAGATGCGAGCGAAGCCATTAGGTCCGTTGTTGCAACACTGCCGAATATCCAGAAGTTAAAACCGGAGCAAGAACAGTGTTTGCTGAGTTTTGTTGGTGGCCATGATGTTGTGGCCCTCCTCCCCCACGGGGTTCGGGAAAAGTTTGATTTTCCAGCTCACTCCGCTGGTGGTGAATGATTTGGCTGATGGTGCGTTCACACCGGACGCGAATAGCGCGTCAGGCGCGAGTGATTTCAATGTTAAGTCAATGCAAAGACGCGTTACGCACTAATGGAGGACCAAGTGAAAGAGGCAGAAAAGTTAGGAGTTCGTGCTGCTCAGCTCGGCGTTCACGATGACCGTGACATTTTGGACGGAAACTTTAGCCTGGTGTTCGGAAGCCCCGAGTCCTGGCTGCTAAACAACAAATGGCTTTGATTTCCTTGTGTACTTTTGTAGGAACATGGTTGTTCTGTCAGTTTTACATGTTGTAAATGTTTAAAAATTGTGTTTTAATAAACTATAAATGTCAAATAAAACTGTGCAAACTCCTTTTTATAAATAAGAAATAAGACGTAATAAGAAAAAGTGCCGTTTATTATACACCTGCACACAGAGTAAGATTATTGATTGCTAATTATAATCGATAAAGTAACATTATATACAGGGACACTTAGTGTATAGACATTGTTTAAATATTTACTCTTTGTACATAAATAATTAAACATGTACATCAACGTTCAAAGTTACAAAATATGCAAGGAAGTAGTTAAAGTGCTACAGCTCTCCAGTCTTTCAGCCGGGCACGCATCCATTGCCATAAGTCCTTAAAGTTGACCTTGGACAGAATGTTTCTGTTGAAGTTAGGGAATGAAGTGAAATGTCTTCCCGGTTGGTGTTTGAAAACTTCGTTCTTGTTTCCGGCCAGTTCCGTCGCATGCCATACGTCACGACCACACGCTAGCGATTGGTTGTGACAGATCCAGAGTGACTCAGGGCAGATCCAATAGTTTTGAACTTCAAAAGAGTACCCGCCTACCAGGAAGTTAACGTTTCTCTCTTGAGAGAGGCCAGACTAAGTACTGAAGAGAAATGAAATCGAGCGGAAGTACGTAGGAGGGCGGTGCCAGGCTAGGGAGATCATTCCTCCAGCAAGGAACCGTGAATGAGAATGTTCTGGAGAGTGATTTTGTAGCTCTCTGTGATGGTACCCACGAGCCATCGCTCACTGACCGATCGCAGGCTTCTGGTAGGGATGTAGACTCGTAGGAGCGAGTGAAAGTAGGAGGGAGCTGAGCCTGTGGGTCGATCTGTAAGCAAGCGTCAATGCCTTGAACTTGATGCGAGCAGCGAGTGGTAGCCAGTGCAGAGAGATGAACAGAGGAGTGACGTGGGCCCTTTTGGGCTCGTTGAAGACAAGACGGGCTGCAGCATTCTGGATCATTTGTAGTGGTTTAGTTGCGCACGATGGAAGACCGGCCAGAAGAGCATTACAGTAATCAAGCCTAGAGATAACCAAGGCCTGGTCGAGAAGTTGTGTTGCATGCTCAGTTAGGAAAGGCCTGATCTTCCTGATGTTGTGCAGTGCAAACCTGCATGATCGAGCTGTCTTTGTGATGTGGTCTGTGAAGGTCAGGTGCTCATCAAATGTTACTCCAAGGTTTCTGACCGACCTTGATGGGGTGATTAAAGTTGAATCTAGCTGGATAGTGAAGTCGTGCTGTAGAGACGGATTGGCAGGGAGGACGAGAAGCTCAGTCTTTGCCAGATTGAGCTGCAGGTGATGTTCCTTCATCCATGCCGAAATGTCCGCCATGCAGCTTGAGATACGTGCAGCTACTGTGGGATCATCAGGTTGAAATGAGAGGTAGAGCTGGGTGTCATCAGCATAGCAATGGTAAGAGAAGCCATGTGCCTGTATGATGGGTCCCAGTGATGTGGTATAAATGGAGAAGAGGAGCGGTCCAAGAACTGAACCCTGAGGAACCCCTGTAGTCAGTTGATGTGCTTTGGATACCTCGCCACTCCATGCGACCCTGAAGGACCTACCTGTGAGATAGGACTCAAACCAGTGGAGAGGAGTTCCTGTGATGCCCAGTGATGAGAGGGTGGACAGGAGGATCTGATGATTCACAGTGTCGAAGGCAGCAGACAGATCCAGGAGAATGAGAACTGATGATTTGGAGGCAGCTTTTGCGATCCGCAGGGCTTCTGTGACTGACAGCAATGCAGTTTCGGTTGAATGCCCTTTCTTGAAGCCAGATTGGTTTACATCTAGTTGGTTGGTCAGAGAGAGGAAAGATGATACTTGGTTGAAGGCAACTCGTTCAAGTGTTTTCGCGATGAATGGTAGGAGAGAGACAGGTCTGTAATTCTCTAAGAGGGATGTGTTTAATGTTGGTTTCTTAAGCGGTGGAGTTACCCGAGCCTGCTTGAATGCTGTTGGAAAAGTGCCAGTGTGGACGGATGAGTTGATGATGTGTGTAAGTGCTGGTAGAAGTGTGGGAGAGATGGCTTGTAGAAGGTGTGAGGGGATGGGATCTAGAGGGCAGGTGGTAGGGTGACTGGATGGGCGACTTCCTCGGTTAGTGGAGAGAAGGAGGAGAGAAGATTTTTGGGAGTGGGAGAGGTTGGACTGGGTTCCTGTGTTACCCCCTTTTCCACCAAGGCAGAGCTGGTGCTGGTTCGGAGCCAGAGCCTAGTTTCAAATCGGTTCTTTGTTTTTCGACCACCAAAGCACCAGCTCCGAACCAGTAAAAGTGGTTCTTAAGTAGCACCAAAACATTGCTGGGCTAGAGTAAGAACCGCTTGCGTCAGGGGCTGGGGGCGGGGTTACCGTGACCAACAAGACGAAAAGAAACTTGTGACCGCCATTTTTTAAATAGCTGCTAATCGAGCTAATAGCTGCTCGATTGTAATCTCAGTCTATGCAAGTTACGGCGAGCTGCACGAACGCGTTGGATTCACCGTGTTTGGATGCCGATGTAGTTTCGCAAAGCCATGAGCATCAATAGTAACGCAACGAACGCCATTGTTGATGTAAGACTTGTTCGAGATGCATCGGAGCGGCGCGGACCGATCAGAGCTCCGGGAGTATTTGGAGAGCATACGGCTAACTTGTGCTTTTGGATCGCTTTCGCAGTGCTTTAATGTCACGCGGCGATCGGTCTGCGTGAAGCCGAACCATCTCGAACAAGCTTGGTGTGTTTTTTGTTTGGCGCTGCCGCGCTAGCGTTGCTGGGCAACATAAGATGTATACACAGTGACGTAAGATCTGGCTCTGTTTTGGCTCTCTAGCCTGTGGAAAGGCAAACCGGTTCTTAGAAGAACCGTCAGTAGAACCAACTCCGAACCGGCTCTAGCTCTAGCTCTGAACCAGCACCTGGTTCTTGTTGGTGGAAAAAGGGGGTATGTGTGTGGAGCTGAGAACTGACTGCTGATAGTTGTTGTTTTGCTGGTAAAGAAGTTAGCAAAATCATCAGCAGTTAAAGAGGAGGTGGGTGGTGGAGGTGGACAGAGGAGAGAGTTGAATGTCTTGAAAAGTGTTCGTGAGTTAGCGGTGCTGTTGATCTTGTTGTGGAAATAATAAGATTTTGCAGCATGAACATCAACAGAAAAGGAAGAGAGCAGAGATTGATACATACTAAGGTCAGTTGTGTCTTTTGATTTGCGCCATATCCTTGGTTTACACATTGACTGGGGGTTGTTAATTTATTATCTAAAAAAAAGAAAAGAAAAAGCTTTCAGTAGCAAAGCTATTTTATTTATGAATTCAAAAGGCCATTGACTGAAAACTTTATTTATATAAATGCTCTGCCTCAATAATAGTTGTAGGAGCAGCCTAAATGTTGCTTTATAATTGTGTTGAGTAGGTGATGGCCACCACACAATAATTTAGGAGTAAGAAACACTGAAATCCAGATGTTTTCAAAGGGTTCAAAAACTGTATAGTAAGAATAAGATAGTGGGCAAGAATTTGAAGATTTGAGCTGTCACTAAAAATGACCAGTGGCCATCAAGTCAGTTGTCTAATTATAAATTAGATTAAAGGAGAACTCCGGTCAATTTTAACATTGAGCTCAATTTTTAGTAAATTTGGAGTGCTGTCAATACAGAGAACAACGACAAAAATCGGTGTTGCCTACACTGTTTTATCCTATTTTTAAAATTTGCACCCTATTGACTTGAATGGGGCAAGTTTTAAACCTGCTTTTATCCTCTTAACATATTTGATGTGTCATTACAAGTGCCCAGCCATGTTGAGTGATTCCTTCAGAGTGAACACGAGTGAATCTGACTGCAGTAGATGTGAAAGATATGAATAAAAATGATGTTATATCAGCCAGCGCACATACCTGTATTTAGTTCCTGTTTTCGGTAGAAGTCCAAAGTAGTCGATTGTCGAGTTCACGCGCATAGGTTTAGTTGCTATGATCACGCGCGTGAACTCGACAATCGACTACTTTGGACTTCTACCGAAAACAGGAACTAAATACAGGTATTTGCGCTGGCTGATAACATCATTTTTATTCATATCTTTCACATCTACTGCAGTCAGATTCACTCGTGTTCACTCTTAAGGAATCACTCAACATGGCTGGGCACTTGTAATGACACATCAAATATGTTAAGAGGATAAAAGCAGGTTTAAAACTTGCCCCATTCAAGTCAATAGGGTGCAAATTTTAAAAATAGGATAAAACAGTGTAGGCAACACCGATTTTTGTCGTTGTTCTCTGTATTGACAGCACTCCAAATTTACTAAAAATTGAGCTCAATGTTAAAATTGACCGGAGTTCTCCTTTAAATGTGAGGCAATATGTAAAGCGCTTTGGTGGCCATGGGTCTGTTAAAGCGCTATATAAATGCAGTCCGTTTACCATTTAAATAGTGAAATATAATAAAAAGGATGAATTTTAGGACTATATTTTATAGTTTTTTTCTTTGTGTGTATTTTTAGGGGAAGTTTATTATGAAAAATGTTATTACTTTTTAATTTCTATATGGAATACATGTTTTCCAAAACATTTTACTCTAACCTACGAAAAAAAAAAAAAAAAAAACATAAATCTAAACAAGTTGTTTTCCAAATTTGAGGTTGATATCTCAAAAAAATTTATTTGGGTGCAGTACCAAAAGTTTCCACTTTTTCCAAGTTTTTCTAAAAAGCCGAAGCATAAAATTTTCCATTCAAAAACAACGGATGAGCGGCTGAGGGGTTAAGCAACAAGCCATAACACTGAGAGGCATAAGGTATACCTTGTTGTACGTGTAAGGTGTGGGTGAGGTAGGTATAATTCCAGACTTCTCTTTCTGGTGCCGCCTTTGTGCCTCCAGCACCTATTAAAGAAGGTTAGATCACATTCGTCACATAATAAATAAGCTTTGTGCTATTAATAAGTCTTCTGAAGAGACACAATTAAATCTGATTATCGCTTTATATGACGATCAGATTTAATCACGTGTAAACAGTGCACATGCATAGAGCACAAATATGGTAAAGTGAAGCAAAATTGATTGACAGTTATCGATTGCTGTGAAAATTACTGTATTAATATTACTGTAATATTCTTGGAGTGTTTGTCTTGTTGCTAGGACATGTTTCAATAGCAGACCAATTATTATAATAATTTTTTTTTTAAACTCAAATCAATATTTTATTTCTACATTTTTTATTTTTTAAACCTTTATTTAACCGGAAAAGAAGACTCACTGAGATTAAAATCTCTTTTACGGGAGTGTCCTGGCCAAGATAGGCAGCTGAGTTTACATAGACAATTTTACATCGAAGTTACAACACACATAAACAAACATAACCAAACATCATTACATTAATATAAAACATGCATCTGGTTAGAAACATTTACACACCATTAATTTACTCTGATGATTGTTTAATAAATATTTAAATTGACCACAAGATACTACATTTTTTAACTTCATTAGGTTCAAAAACCTAATGAGGTTAATGACGCCTATTAGGTAAATAGCCGATAATTAATACAGTTAGTCAGTCATTAATAATAAAAAAAAAAACTTTTTTTATAGTGATCACATTATGTTGATATAATGACCAGCTGATTGTATATTATCTCTTATTTATTACTCCATCATGAACCGACATTGTTGATGTGTAAACGTGAGGAGGCACGTGTTTATATTCATTCCTGTGACGTGTTTTTCCAGCCTTTGTAGTTAAATTGGACCAGGTAGGAAGTTTAACTATTTGAAAAGATTAAGGAAATGTGAATTGATGATACAGTAAGATCCCCTTTAAAAGTAAAGAGTTAAAGGGGAGGTGTAATGCCCTTTTCACAAGATGTAAAATAAGTCTCTGGTGTCCCCAGAGTGTGTATGTGAAGTTTTAGCTCAAAACAGCAACATTACACACTAACTAAAGTTAGAAAAGTGAAATCATAATCAACCACCCCTTTACGAACGGTTAACATCTACAAAGAGGTCAATGAGGTCTTACCTGCGGTGCTACGTAGTATGGAGTGAACTGAGGGGTCATTAAATCACCTTGGTCGATTTTGGCAAAACCAAAGTCACACAGTTTAACAGGGGCGTCCTGATGGGGCACAAGAAACATGACTCAAAATATATAATACTGGAAAATATTATCACTGATTATTGGAATAACTTGCTTAATTCAGAACGATCTTAAAGTTAGAAATAATTTACGGGATGAGGATAAACATTTTTTTTTTTTTATGTTAAGGATTGTAACAACATGCATTCTGGAAATGAAAAATGGACTGTGATATGACATGTTATATAATCTCATGTTATATAATCTAGACATGTCATCTATCAATATCTCTCAATTCTGACTAACAAAATAACAGTGGTAAGATGAATGACCAATATTAATGAGCTACAAACACACCATATTAAATCATAAAAAAAAATATTGATATGTTTTAAATGCATACAAGCAGCATTTCTGTTCTGGTGTCAAAAATGACCAAGACCATCCCTGGTGTAACAATTCAGTCACAATTTAATGAATGGAATAAAACATTTTGGTTTCCGGTCTTACCAGAGAATTATCCTTGAAGAGCAGGTTCTCCGGTTTCAGGTCTCGATGTGCAATATTTAATGAATGACAGTGTTGCAATGCAAGGCTTATCTGTAAAAATGACAGAAGCTTTCGTCAAACCATTTAATACAAATATGGGTCATTCAATTTAGTGCATTTTAAGTCTCCAGTGCAAGTTATGATGTTTATAATGTTCGCGTCTAATTAGCGTCTACACCACCAACGCATGATACCGTTCTGTTCATTATAAGCGCATACTGCAGGTTTGACATTAAAGCTGAAGTCGGCAAGATTTACTGAAACCGACACTATGCACGCCACAGATCCCCCCTCGCGCAATATCACATGCGCACGCCTGAAGTTCGCAGGTGTGTTGGATTGTACGAAGCGTGAGGGCGGAGAGAAAATCTACTAACAAGCTTCCAATTCCTCGGTTAACAACCAGAGCTAGAAGGTCCAAAACAACCAAGGAAAAGAAAACACCTGTAGAAATCTATGCTGAAGAGACGGGCACGTTCACAGAAAATCTCTGACGAGCACAGACTCGATGGGAGCAGGGCTGGACTGGCCATCGGGCATACCGGGCAAATGCCCGGTGGGCCGACGTGCTTTTTGGGCCGATACATATCACACTTTTCTTTTTTTTTTAACGGGCCATACAACTCATACATCGGCGGCCCATTCATTTTGTTTTGTTTAATTGACGGCGCTGGGTTAGTGCCGGTGTAATGCATTGGTCAAAAAACGTAAGCGTTAGTTTTTTTCCCACTGACAGACCGGCCCATGAAACGCGTAGATCAGCGTTTGCTTTCTTGGATCTAAGATCAGATTGGTTGTTTTCTTGATTGACACTGGGCTGGCCCAATCACATCTTTAAACACCTCCCCCTTTGAGCGAGCGTGCCGTGTCAGTGTGTATCTGCCAAAATAGTCGGAGAGATGGAGAAGAAACGCACGGAATGTGCAGAGAAATAGCGTGAAAAATAAATACAGGCCCTTCAAGCAGACGTTGTAAAATGGGTCAAAATATATATTTTCTGCAGCAGCAGGACCTTCATCAGCTCCAGTGATGATGAGGATAGTGAGGAGGATCAGGAGAGAGATGAGAGAGTGTAGAGTCCGCGGTAAGCAGAACTACTTTCAAAACACTTCGGCTATGAGTGTAGGAACCCATTACCCAGTTACACATTATTTCCACATCTGCATAGTTGACGATTACAGCAATTTACTAGAAGTTTAATAAGACGCGTTTGTATCCATGTTTTCCGCCAAAATAAAATCTTGATGCAGTTTCCGCCAAAATAAAAGATCACGTGCTTATCTCTTTCAAGTATAGAAATTAGTACAAAACTAATTATGAAAGTTTCCTTTATTTTTCAGTGCATTTGTTTTACAATTGTTTTATGGCTATTAGGCTACTGTCATGAGATTAATATTATAACTATTATTATGTAGTGTAATGTAGACAGACACTGTTACTAAAAGAGGTTTGATTTTTTTCTTTGTTTAATTTGCACACTTAATATATGGGTTGGAGCTTTTAATTTTGAACTCTCAAACTGCACCAGATTGATGAATTTAACATAAAAATGCACAAAATTTTCTTACGGGGGGCATGCCCCCGAACCCCCCTAGAGGGACAGAGGTCCTCACCACAGCTTTACAAAAGATCCAATGCAGCTTAGCTTGTGTTTTGGATGCATCACTGTGGAGTGTAGTTCAATTGTATTAATAAATGACAATTTTGTACTTATTTCATCTGTTAACTCTCTCTTTTTCCTACTCTCTCATTACATGGCATTAGTGGTTTTAATGAATAGGTGTTGAACAAAAACATATTGAAGGGCATGCAAAGATGGGTGGTGTTTACGATCATATGTAGTGGGCCAGTCTGGGCCAAAATGCCCGGGCCCGATTTTGTGTCCCAGTCCAGCCCTGGATGGGAGGGTGATCGGTGGTAGTGGGGGAGGGGCATGAGAGTTGTAAACATGTCCCCTGAATCTGCCAGACTTGCCAACTGAAGCCTTTGAATGCTTGAGCTCTTTTAAGCAGGATGGATTCTGATTGGCTGTCAATGTTTTTATCGTTCATCAGCTGGAGAAAAATAAATCTGAAAGGGATTCCAACGATATTGTTTCTCTGTGTCGTTATCGTTATAGTGAACTCTCCTACTCTTTTACAATTGAGCACTATGGCTTGCAGTAGGGATGTTAACCGATGACCGATGGTTGACCGTATCAACGTTAACCGACCAAAGTTGTCGGTAGTCGGTAAAAAAAAAAAAAAAAAAAAGATCTATAAATTAGGCTATTATAGACAGTGCACTAAACGCTACTACAGTTAGTCATCTCATTCCAATATCTTTTTGTGTGAAATGAACAAATCCCTCACTCAATTTTTCATAACTCGCCTGTTTGTACTTAATAAACCAATAAAAACATTTGACGCGAGGTCACAGCGTTTGCGTTCGACCGCTCACGAGGTTTGCGAACAGTAAAGGCTACAGGCTAGGCTAACACACTCGCGGTTAGAGCAGGGCAGACGACAGGAGGAAGAGTAGTGTGGGGGACCATTTCACCAAACAGAATGACAGATTTAAGTTGTGTGATACTACCTACAGTGCTTAAATATGGAAATACATTACATCTACATTTCAGTGGTAACAGATAAGGTGATAATGATCATCATCTTTCTTTATTATTGTTAGCACTACCTCAAACTATAAAGCGGCGTCTCTTCTGAGCTGTCATTTTCTTAAATGAGCCGCGGCAATGTTTCAAATGAGCTTCTAACGCTAGACAAACGCCTTTATTTTCAACACGATCAATTCCATTTGTCCTCCGATGACACACAAGCTCCTCGGCGCCGCGTTTGCGGGACTCATGTTTCGCGCTGTTGGGGATTTAAAAAAAGTGACGAGAGTGGAAGTGCGGCGCCGGCGGCGTGTGTGTGTGAGCGGGAGGCAGAGCGGCGGAGAGATGCGACAAGAGTTGCGAAATTGCAGGCGCGGCTCGAAATGGCTGTTATTTCAAATAGCGTAGCATATTTTAAAGTAATCGGTTAACCGGTTTCAACCGGCTAATGAGGCTCGGTGGGTCGGTCAAGAAATATTTTTGTTTTCGCCATCCCGAGCTTGCAGTGTGACCGTAGCCAATAGGGACTATCAGTGCTGTACCTGTTTTGTGACCTGGCTGGCCATCTTCTCTGTAAAGTGCTTGTGCTGGCTGATTCTGTGGAACAACTCACCGCCTTCCATCATTTCCATCACAATCAATAACCTTGCCCCTTTCAAAAGGAGGAAAAGAAAACAGATTATTAATATTTGTAGGTAGTTAGATCATTACAAACACTGTCTTAAAACTGTACATGTTGGACTCCACTACCTTGGACTGGATTCATGAGGAAACTGTACACTGTTGGCATACACCTCAATTATTTTAACAATGTTGGTGTGAGACGCACACATCATATGAAGCCGAACCTGCAAATAAATAACCACATTAGAGAATTTAAAGATGTTCTGTAAAGTCTGAAATTTCAAATTCAACTCTCACGGCCTCTGCTAGAGACAGATGGATGCTGTTATTAAAGGGATAGTTCACTTTATAATGAAAATTAAGTCAATTACGAAGACAGTTTAATAATTTACTCACCCTGTTGTTGTTCTAATGCCGTATGCCCTTCTTTCTTTAATGGACCACAAAGGAGTTTTTTTTTACAACACCAGAGTGAGTAAATTATGACTTAATTTTAATTTTAGGGTGAAATTAACCTCTACCTTTACATTAAATTAAAACTTTACACTAATAATCAGGGAATTTAATGAATTAGGTTCATTAAAAATGAACCTTTAACCTCTAACATGAAAAGAAAGACAAGTTCTTCAAATAAAATACATCAAATCATGCACATACTGCTCACTACCTCATTGCGTGCTTTGGGTCTGTCAATCAAGATCTTTAGGGCAAACCGTTCTTGTGTCGAGTTCTTCACACATACCCTGAAGAAGAAAAACAGCGATTCATCAGTTAATGTCTTAACCATGTAAAGTCTGACATATGAAATAAATAGCACAACATATGAAAAAAAAAAAAAGTAATTTAAATGAACACTTTATTGAACTTTTAGACAACTGAAAAAGTTTGCATACGTTTTTTTTTCTGGAGTATCGTATTTAATAAAATGTAATATCATTTAAGGTCTGATATAGTGAAAATATGAAGCTGAGGAAAAAAACTAAATATTATTCAGAGGCCCAATAAAGTTCGATAAAATGTTGTACTGTAAATCACACATAACAATTTAGCAGTTGCTTACATAAAATGCATATGAATATCAATAGTCACTTTATCTGACAATAACATTTCTTAGTAAGATGATGTTTAAATGCTCAGTTTTATGATCAAAGCTCTGCAGTTTTAAAACATAATACAATGATGATTGAGAGATGAACAAATAACCCCCTAAAAGCCTAATGATCATATCTGATACTCATGATTTTTCTAAAAACTGATGCATGAAAAAACAAGTGGTTTTTTTTCAATTCTCACTATTAACTGCGACTTTTGCCTTAATAAACTCCTTATTACTGCTTATTAATAGCTAGTAAGGATGTGGTTAAGTTTAGGTATTGGGTGGATTAAGGGATGTAGAATATGATCATAAACATGTGCTTTAGTACTAATAAACAGCCAATATCACAGTAATATGCAACTAGTTAATCGTGAGAATTGGACCCTAAACTAAAGTGTTACCAAAATGTATTACTACGGTATATAAATCAGTAAAGATTTCACAGCAAAAAGACATGTAAACCACGAGCTGAAGGTGGACATTTTTATATTTAGCAAAACTTCTTTCTAGAGTTTGTTTTCTTCTTCTCAGAGTGGTGCTAATTAAACCACTGTTTCAGGAAATGATTTCAGTCCTCAAACTATTTTTGTTTGAGTATATCGAATATCGTGCAAAAGTTCATTTATTTCAGTAATCCAACTTAAAAGGTGAAACTAATATATTATATAGACTCATTACATGCAAAGTGAGATATTTCAAGCCTTTATTTTATGAAATAAACAGCTTATGAAAACCCCAAATTCAAAATTAAATATTGTGAAAAGGTTTTCATAAGCTGTAAGCCATAATCATCAAAATTATAACAAATAAAGGCTTGAAATATCTCACGTTGCATGTAATGAGTCTATATAATATATTAGTTTCACCTTTTAAGTTTAATTATTTAAATTAATGAACTTTTGCACGATATTCGAGTTTCACCTGTACATCTGCTAGTGGAGGTTTATGGTGTTTACAGGAAAACACATACAACTCTCTGCCTGTGTTATTATCTTACACAAATACAACCTTACAATAAAACCTTCAAACTGGACGTAACCGCATACCTCACAGGACCACTGATCCCAGCTCCCAGCTTCTGTGTCCAATTGATGTTATACTCTTCCAGGATGGATGTTTCCTATTACAAGAACACACAGAGCGTTTAGGAACAGTTCATTCAATTCACTCCACCAACAATACTTAAACATTACAAATAATTACTATATATATGTGACCCTGGATCACAAAAGTCTCGAGTCGCACGGGTATATTTGTGGCGATAGATTGTATGGGTCAAAACTATCGATTTTTATTTTATGCCAAAAATCATTAGGATATTAAGTAAAGATCATGTTCCATGAAGATATTTTGTACATTTCCTACTGTAAATATATAAAACATTTATTTTTGTGAGTGAATGAAGCACAATCGTGAACATAAATGCACAACTTTAAAGGAGATTTTATTAATGTTTTGATTTCCCCCCCCGATTTTCAAATAATTGTATCTTTGCCAAATATCGTCCTACTCTAACAAACCATGCATCAATGGAAAGCTTATTTATTCAGTGTTCAAATTATGTATAAATCTCAATTTCTAAAAAAATTACCCATGTGACTGGTTTTGTGGTCCAGGGTCACATATATTATGCATTACACATAATTGATTATTTTGCCTTAAGTAGTTATTGTTTCAAAATGGTTGGTTTCTGCATTGGGAATCATGATGTAGCATCTGGACCAATCAGACACACAATTATTCATTATATTTAATGAATAATCCAACAGACGCCTCAAGACCGTAACAAGCAAGGGTCCAAGCAGGCGCCGAGATGTCTGCTCTTCCACTGATGATCATTATCAGTTTTTTCCCCCTGGCTGACACCAGTCCATCAACTAGTGGACCTCAGAGATACTCCAGGTGGGGGAAGGTCAAGCAAAAGCACAGGCCATAGAAAAGACACACAAGGCCCATAAAAAAGGCTTTCCATTAATTCATACGCACACCTTCTATGAATAAACATGCATGCATATCTCCAGGACATTGTGTGTAAGATTATCACTGTCTTGTATGGTGTATTTTGCTTTTTTATTCTGTTTTATGCATGCTTTATGATGGAACCACTTGTTAATGTACTGTAGCTTCCTATCAAAATAACTCTCATTTAATGCCCTACACTTTGGTGTACATCAGAGGTTCTCAACTGGTTTGACCATGGGACCCACATTTTCCCATTGGCATTTTAGATGTTTTTTTTAGACATTTAAACCTAATTCCTGATATATATATATATATATATATATATATATATATATATATTATACATATATATAAATAATATTATAAAACAAGTACCGTCCAAAGTAAACATACTCAAAAATTGTAAGCATTTAAATTAAATAGCAGTCCCAAAGTAGCTTTTTTGTTAAAGGTACAATATGTAGGATTTTTCGCCGCCAGGGGTCGCTAACCTCTTACAATAACAAAGGCGTATATTGATGACGCAAAGCATTAAGCGGAATTATTGATCTTGTCGTCAAGCTGATGGATCTTTTATGGATGAGTGAATGCATTGATGTTTTTAACATGACTGTGGTATGAAGCAGGGCGCGAGTGCTAATGAGAGACGTAACGTTAGCCTATACCAGCAACGCGAGTCCCGCGGATATAAAGGAATTTGGAAATTTCATTCTACCGAACTACACGCAAGTGCTGAATTACTCACAGGTCAGTTTATTAGACGAAATAAACTTGTGAGGTAACGCAGCGCTGTCTCACTCGCTCTAAGAGTTACACTATCACACTAAACGGCATTTGAGTGTGTTGAATGTTGTTAGTTAGGTGTTTGTTGGCTATATGAGACTAGCAGTAAGCTAGATCAACATTAGAATAACATACAGATCATATTCTAACATCTCATCATGTTGAACTAAATAACATTGATTAGTTGTATGTACATTTGCTCACCAGTCTAATAAAGTACATGCAACACTCGCGTCTCTGTCGAGTCAAAGTTAGTCGCGGACGCTAGCTCTCAGTATCTCAAAAGATGTTGATCTTCGTTTTAGTCCTCTTTTTATCTCAAAGTCTACTTGCCATGGTCCATAATGTTTGAACAAAACAACAACAGCGTGAGCGTGCCGCATAACCCAGTTGTCCACGTCTGTCGCCATGGTTACTATGGCAGTACGAGCGGAAACCGAAGGTAACGTGGATATGACTCCATTGACTGGCGACTCCCTCACCCCTGCTCACACGCCCCGTTTCCTTGGTTAAAATCACAATTTACTCACGATTTACAAATAGTGGGAAACATTTCGGATATTGTAAGTAATCAACTAAACAAATATATAACATTGGCCTAGTGGTTTTTGGATATTTTACTGCAAAAATCCTACATATTGTACCTTTAACACAATAAAGGTAAGTTGGTATGAGCCAAAATAGTCATTTAAAAACATACGCAAAAAATAAATAAATAAGTGAAAATAAAGTGGTATTTTACCATGGTAAAAACACACAATACTAGTATGAACGGTTAATATAACATATGGACACTGATTCTGATCAATAGAATGAACATTAAATCTGCTTGCAAATCTGCTTCACAGCTAACACAAACCAGTGGCGTAATTTGCTTTCTACTTTCTGGCGTTGTACAAGTTACGAAAATGGAGTTAGAATACACAGATATATAGCCTGACAACATCTCTTCTGACTGCAGATACTGAATCAGGACAACGCATTTTTCTCAGGCACTCTTTACTGCATCTGACATAAGTCAAATAAAGCAATAAGCCCCGCGAAGCCATTCAGTCAGTGAATTTAGAACAGCTAAGGGGCGTTGTTAGAACCATAGATATACATAATAAAGGCTAGATGTCTCGTCCGCGCTGCTGGCCAATGGAGGTCGACGTCCACACCTGGCGGCCATCTTGTCACAGTCAGCTCACTCACTTGTAACATTGTGTTGTAATAGTGCATGTACTTTCTAAATAACCATAACTTGCTCAATTTTCTACCGATTTTCAAACGGGTTGGTTTGTCATAAACGGCAGAGATGTAGTTATGACACTGCATACTTATGAATAATTATAATGTTATATATTTCAACATCTTGAAGCATCCAGAATTATAGCCACGTTAATAACGTTTGTAAGAAACCAAACCGTTTGTAAATCTGACAAGATTTCAGCGAGATGAGAGTATTTGTGTTCGTGTAGATCACTCACCTTAAGCCAGAAAGCTTGCCTGTGACAAGATGGCCACCGGGTGATGACGTTAGATACTCTGCCGTAAGACATCTAGCCTTTATTATGTATTTCTATGGTTAAAACCACCTTAGCTGTTCTAAATCCACTGTAAAACACGGGCTTGTTGCTTTCATAAAACGGTTACTACATAAAAATATTAATTTTAATATCTAATTCATAAAATAAACACCAGCAACCAAGTAATGTAGCTCCAAAGAGGTTGCTAAGCAACACACACAGCAACAAAGAAACAAACGGCAGTTGCGCAGTAACACTAATGTAATGCGGTTACAGGTGTGTGTTTTGTATGGCTGCAAACGCGGCTCAACCAATCAGAATCAAGGACCGGAACTATCCGTTTTATAAACCGCTTTTACGCACATCTTTCAAAATAAAAGTCTTGATTCAGAAAAAACATGTTTCTTTGACCGACCCACCAGTTGAGAAACACTGGTGTACATCACCTCCTCATAACAAGCATTGTATTATTGTTGTATTAATTCGTGATTAATTTAAAGTAAATTAATTCGTAAAGTATGAAAGGACACAAATTGCCAGCCCACTCTAATATGCAAAACACCATGCTCAAAGACAAAGGGTCATAAACTTTTCCTTGGAAAGTTTAAGTTAACGTTGGCTCACTGACCCCCTGGAGGAGTGACCTCCACATAAGTCCCAGTGACCCTTCTCCTCTTCCTCCGTCTCCTGGTTGCTGTTCGTGTGAAAAGAGTGGAGACATCCAGTCCGGCTGCGGGACCTTTCCCCCGGAGCACAGCCGGAGGGCCTCAAGTTACAACCATTGTCTCTTCCTCGACCATTACAGAGTCAAACCAGAGAATGTCTAATAAGGGGAGAACTGCCACTCTCAGTAAACTTCCGGCTTCTTAACTGGTTGCCGTTCCACTCTGGCTCCACATGAGGGCGCTCACAGGACGAGTGCAGAATGAATGGAGGTCTATGGAGCTATACTCCTCAAAATCCACTTTTCTCAGGATATAATTTTTTGTCTAGTAATTTGAATGTTGTATTCGAAAGGAGATGCAAAGAAATTATAAATTGCTGGGTGTTAGATATTTTTAGAGTCACTTATTTGCTTTAAAAAATCTTTTAAAATGTCAATGACGTCATACGACCAGAGATACTGCTTTACGGCAATCCTTCGGTCACTTTGGTGCTTTCGCACTCTGTACTTTCTTTTCTCTCGAGGCATCGACAACACAGCGGACACAGGTAAACACACAACACAGCGGACACAGGTAAACACAACACAGCGGACACAGGTAAACACACAACACAGCGGACACAGGTAAACACACAACACAGCTGACACAGGTAAACACACAACACAGCTGACACAGGTAAACACACAACACAGCTGACACAGGTAAACACACAACACAGCTGACACAGGTAAACACACAACACAGCGGACACAGGTAAACACACAACACAGCGGACACAGGTAAACACACAACACAGCGGACACAGGTAAACACACAACACAGCTGACACAGGTAAACACACAACACAGCGGACACAGGTAAACACGCAACACAGCTGACACAGGTAAACACGCAACACAGCTGACACAGGTAAACACACACAGCTGACACAGGTAAACACACAACACAGCCGACACAGGTAAACACACAACAGCGGACACAGGTAAACACACAACACAGCCGACACAGGTAAACACACAACACAGCGGACACAGGTAAACACACAACACAGCGGACACAGGTAAACACACAACACAGCGGACACAGGTAAACACGCAACACAGCTGACACAGGTAAACACACAACACAGCTGACACAGGTAAACACACAACACAGCGGACACAGGTAAACACACAACACAGCGGACACAGGTAAACACACAACACAGCAGACACAGGTAAACACACAACACAGCTGACACAGGTAAACACACAACACAGCGGACACAGGTAAACACACAACACAGCGGACACAGGTAAACACGCAACACAGCTGACACAGGTAAACACGCAACTAGTGTTGTCACGATACTAGAATTTCTAACTTCGATACGATACCTTGAAAAATATCGATATTCGATACCATTTTCGATACCACAGAGAAAAAACTGCCACAATATTAAGGGGGTATTTTTTTTATTTAAAGCTAAATATAAAAACTCTAGAACATGACAATGAGGTATATTTTACATGAACAAAAATGTCCTGAGTTCTATCTGTTAATATTTTTTAATTGGACCAGGGCTAACATGACCCGTTGTATTTGTATAAACTACTGTTATCAAAGATTAAAATATAGCCTACTGTAACAAAAAAGCACTTAACAGTATCAAATTGGAGGATAGAGTGTCAGTAATGTACAATAATAAGATTAAACATGAAATTTTCAGTTAAAGGCATTTCATTATTGAATTCAGAGATGCCATTGTCTAGCTGTTTAGTTTAATTAATATCAGTGTAATCAAATTGATGATAATCGCTAATGAAGGCAAATTGCAGAATTAAATAATATTTTTTCTGAATAAAGTTAAATAGGCTCAAGTTAATTTACATTTGACCACAGTTAAATTATTTCCTTGTCTAAGATTCCTCAGTCAGATTATGTTAACTTTAAGAATTACGGTAAAAAAAGGAGACAACACAGACTCATATCAACAACAATACTAGGCCATCTTGGTTAATGTTTCAGAAAAGTTCAAATGAGAAGAGTTAGTGTTTCCTTTAGGTCTGTCCAAACAACAAACACCCCTGATGCTGAGCGTAGCCTATGCTTGCTAAATGGTACCCCTGGAGCCTGTTCCTTAAGTCTGTTTTCACCTATAAAATAATTTTCAAAAATTAGTGATGTGAGGGATTATTGATTGTCAAACAATCTTTTGGGTGCCCGCAGCCCGCTCGCAGTGTGAAGCGCGTGTCCGCGCTATTCTCTGACATACCCGCTCGCAGTGTGAAGCGCGTGTCCGCGCTATTCTCCGACATGCCCGCTCGCGGTGTGTAGCGCGTGTCCACGCTATTCTCCGACTCCGACATTCTCGCTCGCGGTGTGTTTTTACGCGTGTCCGCGCTATTCTCCGACATGCCCGCTGTTCTTTATCAATCAACCAAAGCCGGTCGCGGGGGCGCCGCCCTCGCCATCTTTCCATTCACTTCTGCTATTTAACCAGAGCGAATGAGACGAGTGCGTCACGTGTGGTGTTTGTCAACGCGCCTTTGGAGAGAAGAGAAAGTGACCGCTCGGCTAGTATCGATACTTCGGGAAATTAGTATTGGTACCGTTCAGATATTTCAGTATCGATATTTATCGAAATATCGATATTTTTGACAACACTACACGCAACACAGCTGACACAGGTAAACACACACAGCTGACACAGGTAAACACACAACACAGCCGACACAGGTAAACACACAACACAGCCGACACAGGTAAACACACAACAGCGGACACAGGTAAACACACAACACAGCCGACACTGGTAAACACACAACACAGCCGACACAGGTAAACACACAACACAGCGGACACAGGTAAACACACAACACAGCCGACACAGGTAAACACACAACACAGCGGACACAGGTAAACACACAACACAGCGGACACAGGTAAACACACAACACAGCCGACACAGGTAAACACACAACACAGCGGACACAGGTAAACACACAACACATCGGACACAGGTAAACACACAACACAGCGGACACAGGTAAACACACAACACAGCCGACACAGGTAAACACACAACACAGCCGACACAGGTAAACACACAACACAGCGGACACAGGTAAACACACAACACAGCGGACACAGGTAAACACACAACACAGCGGACACAGGTAAACACACAACACAGCCGACACAGGTAAACACACAACACAGCGGACACAGGTAAACACACAACACAGCGGACACAGGTAAACACACAACACAGCGGACACAGGTAAACACACAACACAGCGGACACAGGTAAACACACAACACAGCGGACACAGGTAAACACACAACACAGCCGACACAGGTAAACACACAACACAGCCGACACAGGTAAACACACAACACAGTCGACACAGGTAAACACACAACACAGCGGACACAGGTAAACACACAACACAGCGGACACAGGTAAACACACAACACAGCGGACACAGGTAAACACACAACACAGGTAAACACACAACACAGCGGACACAGGTAAACACACAACACAGCGGACACAGGTAAACACACAACACAGCCGACACAGGTAAACACACAACACAGCCGACACAGGTAAACACACAACACAGCCGACACAGGTAAACACACAACACAGCGGACACAGGTAAACACACAACACAGCGGACACAGGTAAACACACAACACAGCTGACACAGGTAAACACACAACACAGCGGACACAGGTAAACACACAACACAGCCGACACAGGTAAACACACAACACAGCCGACACAGGTAAACACACAACACAGCGGACACAGGTAAACACACAACACAGCGGACACAGGTAAACACACAACACAGCTGACACAGGTAAACACACAACACAGCGGACACAGGTAAACACACAACACAGCGGACACAGGTAAACACACAACACAGCGGACACAGGTAAACACACAACACAGCGGACACAGGTAAACACACAACACAGCGGACACAGGTAAACACACAACACAGCGGACACAGGTAAACACACAACACAGGGGACACAGGTAAACAAACAACACAGCGGACACAGGTAAACACACAACACAGCGGACACAGGTAAACACACAACACAGCCGACACAGGTAAACACACAACACAGCTGACACAGGTAAACACACAACACAGCGGACACAGGTAAACACACAACACAGCGGACACAGGTAAACACACAACACAGGTAAACACACAACACAGCGGACACAGGTAACACACAACACAGCGGACACAGGTAAACACACAACACAGCGGACACAGGTAAACACACAACACAGCCGACACAGGTAAACACACAACACAGCTGACACAGGTAAACACACAACACAGCGGACACAGGTAAACACACAACACAGCCGACACAGGTAAACACACAACACAGCTGACACAGGTAAACACACAACACAGCGGACACAGGTAAACACACAACACAGCGGACACAGGTAAACACACAACACAGGTAAACACACAACACAGCGGACACAGGTAAACACACAACACAGCGGACACAGGTAAACACACAACAAAGCCGACACAGGTAAACACACAACACAGCGGACACAGGTAAACACACATGCTAGAAGGGATTCTGGTCCCGCTTCGGATGCCACGATGCCATCAAGCGGTATCTCTGGTCGTAATCAGTCCTTCACTGACCAATCAGCGTTTATTAGCAGAATGCTAGCGTGTTATGGGCAACAACAACTCAACCTGTAAGAAATCGAAAGGACATAAGTGCTCGTTCATTCAACTTTCGACCTGTAACCCATGTTGAACTTCCAAAACCTAAAATCAATTCTGAGATTTCTCAACAGCAATCGGGTGAAAGAGACACATTTAGCCGTCTAGCTCCAAAGACTCCCATTTATTTTGCACTCGGGCGATCGCCCCCAGTGGAACTCTGGTGGAACTACAACCAAAATTCGGTACAATAGGACTTAATAGGGAGTGGCCAGGCTCTCCGTAGATGGGCTCTGGTCAAACTAACACTGCAAGTTCATCATCATTGATGGCAACTTCAACACCATCGACTTGCTGAGCCATCGAGACTTTCTCCTGAGATTGCATCCGGACGCCCGTTCAACGGCTAAGGCATTGCAAGTAACGTACGATGCGCTCACAGATACATGCTAAGAAAGAGTTATTCTGTGGCCACAAGAATTGATAGATGATCAATACTGAGTGGTCGCTGAACAAACAACAGATTAATTGATTATAGTACTAATTAAGCTACATCAAGATAATTTGATAACTGATCCAAATATTTATATTTTATAATGAATTATAAAAAGTTGATTATTCATTCATATTTCCCCTAACTTATTAAAAGAACCAGTAGTCATTATAAAATTAATCAAAGTTACTAATTACAATTTGGAATCAGTAACAAACTATAATTTGTAAGTAATCTTCCCAGCAGCATTGGTCTTTTCAACCACACAGTATCATTATTTCTGTTACAAAACAAAAACTAAAAAAACAAGTAGCCAACTGGGATAAAAGTTTATAGTCTAGATATAAACACTGATGTCTACGGTAGCGATTAAAACAGAGTAAATCACCTTTTGAAAGTAACTTGACGCTTCAAATAAAGATTACATAGTTACACCAGTAGGTGGCGACAAGTGACTGTTAAAACAAATGCAGCCTATTTGTCATTCACTCGTTCAAAAACGCTGATTCATCCAGTAATGAAACAAGTTAAGTATTTATTTTGTAAGTGAGTCACTGAATCATTCATTCAAACGATAATTTTTAAAAAAATTCAAATTAATTGTTTTAAATAGACTGCATAGACATAAGTATTTAGACTATTAACAAAAGGAATTAACATTTTGTCAGAACAAGTAGTAAACTACAGTACATATTTTGTTCAGTTGTGTATTCAGAATCGTGATCACACATACACACACACACACATATATATATATATATATATATACAGTGATTCTCAATTTACCCAGAAGCCACTCTACTCAGTACTTAACACCATGTCCTAACCAGACGCGATGCGCAAAAAACAATAAAAAAACCCCACAGCCAATCAGAACAGCATGTGGGCGGAGTCTCACAGCGAGTGCACAGCCAATCAGAACAGCGTGTGGGCGGAGTCTCACAGCGAGTGCACAGCTAATCAGAACAGCGTGTGGGCGGAGTCTCACTGCGAGTGCACAGCCAATCAGAACAGCGTGTGGGCGGAGTCTCACGGCGAGTGCACAGCCAATCAGAACAGTGTGTGGGCGGAGTCTCACGGCGAGTGCACAGCTAATCAGAACAGAGTGTGGGCGGAGTCTTGTGGCAAGTGCACAGCCAATCAGAACAGTGTGTGGGCGGAGTCTCACGGCAAGTGCACAGCCAATCAGAACAGTGTGTGGGCGGAGTCTCACGGCAAGTGCAGAGCTTATCAGAACAGTGTGGGCGGAGTCTTGTGGCGAGTGCACAGCCAATCAGAACAGTGTGTGGGCGGAGTCTCACGGCGAGTGCACAGCTAATCAGAACAGCGTGTGGGCGGAGTCTTGTGGCAAGTGCACAGCCAATCAGAACAGTGTGTGGGCGGAGTCTCACAGCGAGTGCAGAGCTAATCAGAACAGTGTGGGCGGAGTCTTGTGGCGAGTGCACAGCCAATCAGAACAGTGTGTGGGCGGAGTCTCACGGCGAGTGCACAGCTAATCAGAATAGCCCGTGGGCGGAGTCTCGTGGCGAGTGCACAGCCAATCAGAACAGTGTGTGGGCGGAGTCTCACGGCGAGTGCACAGCTAATCAGAACAGCCCGTGGGCGGAGTCTCATGGCGAGTGCACAGCTAATCAGAACAGCCCGTGGGCGGAGTCTCATGGCGAGTGCACAGCTAAATACATAGGCTACTAAGTTACTAAAACAATCTTTGTCAAAGAATACACTTGATTGTTCACAGTTTGAACGTTCTTGTTTCCATTTGTTTAATCTCAAGATCTGAGGTGAATTATCCACTGTTGCTTTTACAGCTACAAAGCTGGAGCACAAATGATATTCAGTCACATGACACGCTTTTAACATTAAATAAAGCACATAAACAGTGCCTGAGTTATCATTGCCACACTTTGTGTTTGTTGCTCCAGCCGCAACGTCGCAGAAAAATAGAAACAGTTTCTAGAATAGAATCGTCGCGTGTCGCCGACGGTTAGGACAAAAACTCTGATTAACATGGAAAAGACGCTTTTATCGCGCGTCGTGTAGTTAGGACACTGTGTAAAGGTAGGGTTGGCAATTTTAGAGCAGCTAACTTTGAAATCATGAGATCCCACCCTCCCTTCAGCGAGTCTACAAAGCCACGTCTCCTTCAAAACACATGAACACACACAGCGGAGTCTGCGGACCGAATGCAGTGATTGGATGAACAGTTTCTGGGTCCTACCTGAGACTTCCACAGATATAGGTCCAAGTTTTCATATTTATACCACTTCTATTATTGATTGCTATCAGGATGTGAAGAGCGCTTCTACTAGTATAACCAAAAAATGTTTTGCCCACCCTACCCTTTAATTGTATGATCAGTGATCACACTATGAAATTATAAATTATATAAGCATATTCCTTATACTGATATAGCAAATTCAGGAAGGCTATACATGAACTAATTCATTATTTGTTATAGAATGATCATCATAAAAAAAAAAAAAGTTTATATATATATGTCACTAATGACAAATCAACTCTACTACCGTTTTAATTAAGCGCAAGTGGCGCCACCGTGCGTCTCAGTGATGCATTGCAGTGGAAATGACCTCAGATGACATCAATGTAATATTCTGACCGCAACATTACAACAGTGTGGGTCTTGTTTTGTTCATTACATTTTTTTTTCTTATTGGAACCATTAAGATATTACACAGGTAGACAATTTTAACTCAAATTGATATGGCATGTCAACATTCTGATTTATTTATTTAGGTTAGTAGCCGTGTGACATGCAAGACAATGTACAGACAGCAAGTTCATTAGTGGAACTCGTCATTTAATGGAAAGTTACAGAAATGGAAAGACTGAAATGTTCACTTTTTGTACATTAATTAGCCAGCTTACCTTAATGAACCTGTCCACGATGGTGTCCTCGGACATGATGTCGATCGTGAGCTTCTCTTTCTGGCTTCAACAGGCTCGTACAGGTGCGATCTTACCAAAAATCGTGATGTTGAACGAAGTCTACTAACTTACGCGCTAAGATGCAGTCTCATGTATTATTCCCATGCTGTCCGATGAACTTTTGAACACCAGAGCTTTTCTTTGTCAGAACTGTGGCATTAAATGTCAAACTCCACAAGGCTATGCGTGTTCGGCTAACATCTTAACGTTACACATTCACAGGCAAAAGTACCGCAGACTAGCCAACATTGAAGCTACTGTACCTCTCCAACCAGTATTAACTACACTGTTGTTGACAACTGAGCAACTAAAACCGATGAAGGACAAAAAAAGAGGTAAAGGTAATGCCTATTAGAAGCAGCTAGCTATGTAGCTTGAGTTCACAGCAGATGCTAACTCTCGCACTCATCGCGTCACATGCGCGTGCTATCTCTGATAACGTCACTGGCCTGTCCAGGGTTCAGCGCTTTACAGTGTTTTGAAAAGCACCATAGAGAACAAATACTATCTTGGGGTTGGTTGCTAAGGTGCTAGTGCTACCTTTGATCCAAAGCTGAGGAATATTTTTCTTCTTTACTACACGCCACATTCTGCAGGCACGAGATCCAGGCGCAGTCCGCCCCCTACCGGAGAGGAGCGCGTTTTAACGGTCACCAGCATCGGAAATCCTGTTTTTTATATTTTCAATTATTATTTTTGTAAAAATGTATGTATTTATAACACTATACTTTGTATTATATTACCTTTGGGAATCCAATTGCAAAAAAACTAGTTAAAGTCCCCATGAAATCAAAATTGAAGGTGCGATCTCTAGGGCTAAAACTACTCTTTTTGTGAAGAAAAAGAATATACTTTTTTTGAGCGGGGTAAAGTTAGTTTTAGGTTCGATATTCGCTGCATATTCACATAGGCTGCTTTAGGGACCGTCTGCAAATTCAGCCCACAGTGCAAAAAGAAGTCCTAAAATTAATGTTTTTTCGAGTTCCAAAGGTTGTAGTTGTTCCTAGTGACAAACCTGGCTTACTACATATGATATTTTGCCAATAACCCCCTTACTGTACGTACAGTTCACAAATATTAATATGAAAATATTACTGTAATTCACCTAAATATTTTTTTTTATATATTTCAAAGGTTGTAGTAATTCCCTAGTGACCAGACTGACTTACTACAGGTGACATTTGACCATATCTCCCTTACTGTACGTACGTACACACATATTAATATGAAAATATTACTGTAATTCACCTTTAGTGTTTTTTCAAGTTTCAAAGGTTGTAATAATTCCCTAGTGACCAGACTGACTTACTACAGGTGGAATTTTAACAATACATCCTTTACTGTACGTACAGTACACAAATATTGATACTAAAATATTACTGTAATTCACTTAGTTTTTTTTCCATATTTGTGCACTTACGATGGGGAATTTTTTAATTTGGACTTTTCTCTGCATGCTTTTGGAGACAGTGCCTATACACCTGCATTATATTACTGACAGACAAGAACGGTTTGACCTAAAAATATCAAAACTGAAACTACTGCGGAGACAAAGACACCTACATCTTGGATGCACTTCAGGTAAGATAAAACATACCAACATTTAATTTCAAAGTGAACTATCCCTTTAACAGTGCAAAAAGGTCCTTTAGTTTCTTATTTAAATGTTCTTTACTCTGGGAAAAAGGTTCCTCTATCTATGGCATCACGATGAAACTTCCTTTTGGAAACCTTTTTTTAATAAAACATTTTTTAGAGAGTATATGAGTCTCGTCTGAAAGCGGCAGGAGTAAATTCTTGTTACATGTCAACTGTATTGTCATTGTAATGTGTGAAATGTGTTTTATACCAGGATTATTATAGTTAAATAACATTTAAACCATAAAAAAGCATTTTTAAACAAATTAAAAAATATCAATACAAACTATAATAGTATCTCAATTATACTAAATTAACACTAAACTCATTTTGTAATGATTTTGACCACAGTAATATACGGAGGTAGAATTGTTTCATATTTCCAGATAAATAGATTCCCATCCGGAATTAAATGTAGATTCACAACAAAAAAAACTACGAAAAACAAAAACACAAATAAATAGAATGAGATTCACAAATGTTAGGAATGTAACAAAAAATTAATTAAATTAACAAATACATCAAATGGGATTTGCCTATTGTAATATCATAGCACTAAATGATTAGCATATCCATCTATTAACAGATTTACCAGAGTATGGTGTTAGTGTTTCTAAAATGAACACATAATCTGTGAAACCAAACATACAAAACTGAGTCATTTTTAAAATGTATTTGTTTATTTTTCAGGTCATCAGATCATATCTAACACTAAATGCTGCAGAATCACAGAGACTGTCACTGTGTTTGATATTCATTTATTTTCTTCTGCAAGTTATTACAAAAAATATAATCAGAAAAGGACAAATATGTATGCAAATTAAGAATAAATGAATGAAGAAAAATGAAAAATTTAATAAAAAGAATTGGACCATTTATTACACAAATCAGCTTATTCATGCAAATCCTTATGTCTATATCAGGGGTCGGCAGCCCAAAATGTTGAAAGAGCCATATTGGACCAAAAAAAAAAAAATCTAATCTGTCTGGAGCCGCAAAAAAATTAAAAGCCTTATATAAGCCTTATAATGAAGGCAACACTGTAAGTGTCTATATTAGCTTTATTAGCCCCCTAGTATCAAAATGATAAGTATGCTACAAATACATACCGGTAATGAGCAAGGCGACCTTTGTTTCGAATCTGTCACTTTATTGTTTCCATGGTTACGCGTCATTGCTTGTCACGTGACACAGCGCAACCACAACACAGCGCTGAACGAATGATGATCTGCTTTCATGTAATTTTTCCTTTTTTATTACAAATATTCACACATTTATTATCTTATAGTATGAAACATTGATATTCCGATTGTCAAATATGTGCATGTGGATGTGTTTTGTTGTTTAAACACCTTTATAATGATCGCGTTAGTTGAGCTGTAACGTTAACTTATCTGTTGGATTTACAACACATGAAATACATGAAAGTAAGTGGCTGGTGAACTGGGAGAAGAATAGGGTCAAATGTAAAGCTACTTACACGATGTGTATCTGATATGATTAAAACGCGTCGTCTTTTTATATTATAAAGGATTATTATTGCCGCTTCCATAGACATCAGTGTATATTTTACAACATCAAATTCATTGTTTTTTTAGTACTTATGTGATTCTTAAATATCTTAAACCTAAAATAACCATTATGTTGTTGAAAACACTGAATAGTTGTGATATATGACAATCACTGAGCGCGTCCGTCTCTGGCTCAGCGCCAGCCAACGCACGTTTGAATTTAGCAGTTGATCACGTGATGCACTGAGCGCTCTAATCACGGCGGCGTAGAAGTACGTGCGAAAGGGAAAGGAAAATGCAAAAAATATTTTTTCCATTTTCAAATTTTTTAAAAAGCTCCAGGGAGCCACTAGGGCGGCGCTTAAGAGCCGCATGCAGCTCTAGAGCCGCGGGTTGCCGACCCCTGGTCTATATGATGCTTGAATTAAACAGAAGAAAATCAGCACAATACAGATTTTCTCTCCTTTATGTCAGGTGGATAATCATAATAACTTCTGTAACTTATCACTGTTAGAACTTAATTTTTTATGTACTAATCGTGTCTATATATATATTTTTTTTCCAGTACACATAAAGACATTCCTTGATTTAATGAAATAGATTTAAAGAGTAATGTTTATTTCAATAATGTCAGGCACAACTCTAATAGTTAGATGGCGGCTTCTCTAAATGAATTTCTCCATTTATGAATTTTTCTGAGGAACCTTAATTGTAACCTGTGGAGGAAAAGAGTTAGTAAATAAAATGAGTGCATAGTTGATGATAGCTGCAATTCACAGATCGTTGCCTAAATACACATCTAAAACACTGCATGCACAAATAAACTAATATAGAAATATATGTGACCTTGGACCACAAAACCAGTCACATGGGTCAATTTTTTGAAATTGAGATGTATACATAATCTAAAAGTGGAATAAATAAGCTTTCCATTGATGTGTGGTTTCTTAGGATATGGCAATATTTGGTCGAGATACAACTATTAGAAAATCTGGAATCTGAGGAGCAGAAAAATCAAAACATTGAGAAAATCTCCTTTAAAGTTGTGCATTTATGTTCACGATTGTGCTGCATTCACTCACAAAAATACATGGTTTATATATTTGCGGTAGGAAATTTACTAAATATCTTCATGGAACATGATCTATATATCCTAATGATTTTTGGTATAAAAGAAAAATCTATAATTTTGACCCATACAATGTATAGTTGATATCGCCACAGATATACCCGTGCGACTCCAGATGGGTTTGTGATCCAGGGTCACTTGACATCTTTTAATTTGAAATAAGCAACTGTAAAAGCAGTCAATCACTTTGGGATTATTTTAGACTATAATCCAGATAAAAGCATGACATTTAAAGTTTACAAGGAGTGAATTATGAGTGCGCTTTCGTTTTGCTGATGGTAAAACCTTACCGTTTTGACCTCGGTGTAGTTGTCCAGTCCGTACTGTCCTAACTCACGGCCAATTCCTGAGGCCTTGTAGCCTCCGAAGGGAGCCTGCGCTCCTAACACGTCATAACAATTAATCCTGTAATCAAATCACAAGTACAAGCCAGACGTGAACACATTTCAGCAAAAGGTCTGATATTCCAATATCCAAGATATCGCTTTTCTTTAAGGCGAGACACTACAGGTGAATAGGGT